>VDFB02315351.1:0-14399 GCA_007258455.2 Sequoia sempervirens | reverse complement strand
GAGGGTCGAGAGGTAATAATTTTCCAAACTCCACACATATTGATATTAATTACCCATCGATCATCTAGTCATGTCCACTAACTTGAATCTTCCCATGATCTTCACTTAATAAATGCACTGTCCTTGCCACCTTTCCTATCTTAATTCACCAAAGTCAAGGTTTTGGTGTTTTTCCTAACCTTAGTTGCAAGTATTTCTTGGTCATCTTTTTAGTCGGTGGGTCGGAGGTTTCGAAAACTTCAAAACTTTAGACTTTGGTTCTAAGGTTCCAAGTTTCAGTGACCACGTGACATTATGGACCATGACTTTTCAATGAATTTTTGATGGACGGTTGTAGTTGCATTCCAGATGTATATCTCTCAAGCACTAGATTTGCAAATTGCAACCTCTGGAATTACACTAGAACCATTAGATGAGGACACATGGGGAGATCAAAGCTCATCATCCTAGTAATGAACCTAATGGGTTGGATTTTGGCGATGAGTGATAGAAGAACTTAAGTGGCAGAAATCTGCACTTGCAGAAAGTTTGTTTTAAAAGAGGGACTACCTAGGAGGAACGTAGGACCAAGGCTTAAAAACTTAAGAACTTTTTACATAAAGGATGTAAAGGAAAATCAATATAACCACAACTATTCAATGAATTTTTGATGGACAACTATAGTTGCATTCTGAAAGTAAATCTCTAAATCAATAGACTTTTGAATTGAAACCTCCAGAATAACACTAGAATAGTTAGATGTGGACACGTGGCGAGATCAAGGCTCATTTCTCTCTTTTGAATGCCTCGATGTATTACATTTCATTTAATTGAAATTCTCAATCTTTTGAACATCCAAAGTGATTGATTGGATAACTCATAGCTTTAATGAAATAATATTTGCAATGATTTCATATCGTTTAAGTGGCATTGGTAGTGGTGACTGGAGTCTGGTGATTTTGACAACTTGTCTTTTTGAAGTACAGTTTGGATGTAGCCAAACATCAATCAAGTTAAACATTTTAATTGTACATGTAAGTCATAAGATACACAAATCGACTAAGTTGGTTTTCTGGTTTGCACGAATCAGGTTGGTAGCAGCACTGGTGGCCCATAAATACGGTTAGTGATAATGGATAGTATCATAATGGTTTTTTTTTTTTGGGTCAATAAGGATTCAAGAATAAGATGTGATATTATTGGGGATACTCTAAATTCTCCTACCTCCAGTTATGTAGTAATAGAGTAAAAGACCAATTTCCTTCAAGTTCAGAATGGGTGGAATTAGAAATAAGTTTATTTTGTTCACCTAACTTCTCAAACAGGTTTTGAACTAGGATGAGGAGCTTTGATGGACATAAGTACTATCCCGATGCATGGAGGTTGTAGGTAGAAGATGGGAGCAAATTGACTACCCCTCATCTTCTACATGACTCTGGTTCTTAAAGGGGACAAGCACATTTTGCATCTTCATAGCTCTCATTTCCCTAGCATGGTTTTCCAGGCAAGTTCCTTGCATTTATTTTTAGTGCCACATTTGTACTACGTTCTCACCAGTAGAAGCTTTCGAATCATGCATTTAATTTTAGTGTCACATTTGTATTATGTTGTCACCGACATAACCTTGGAAATTGGAATCAATTTGCAATCCATTGTCATGAGCAACAACTAAGAATAAATTGTGTCTATGTAAAGTGACTTATGTTATTTATACAAAATAGGAGCTTTCCTGCTCTACAACTACTCATCTTTAAAAATATATGTAATAATGTGACATTGTAATTCACTTGTAATAAAATAAATGGTTGTGTTGTGTTAATATTTCTTATAAATTTATAGTAAAGAGTTATTTTCTGAGTTTAGTGTCTATGAATCTATTCAAATCAATTTTTTTTCCTTTGAGAAATTAAATATTATCTATTTATGAAATAATTGCATGCAAATTTAAAAGTAAAACATAAAGCAATACAAAGGAAAAAAGAAAGATGCCATCAAATTGACAAAAAAACATTATAAACACTAAAAGTTGTCACTCTTGTTATGGTTTACCAAAATGCTATTGATTTCTAATTTGTCATTGACCTTCTCCCCTGGTTCCCAGTATCATTATTCATTTTATTAAGTCCTTTGCAACGTTAAGTTACTGGCCCCTTGGGCTTGATGTCAATCCTAGCGCATTAAAGTTTAAAACAACTTTAAAACACATTTTTATTATTTATATCATAATTCATAAATTAATCAACCATTTGATGAACATTCAATGTATGGTTGTAGTTGCATTCTAGAATGAAATGCACAGAGTGCTAGTCTTGCAAACTTAAACCTCTAGAATTACCCTTTAACTGTTAGATTTACAATTATCAATGGTTTAGAATTTGTTGCCAATGTAGGACTAAATGGCTAGTAAAACAAGATTTGTAATGATTTCATATCATTTGAACTTTAAGTGGCACTGGCGATTTTGAAAATTGACAGCTTGTTAGCTTGAGGTACATTTTTCATGTAGTGAGGCTATCAGAGTCCAAATGTCAATCAAATTAAACATTTAAATAAATGTAAGGCTTAAGTTACCCGAATCAATTAAAATTTAAGTTGTTTTTTTGGTTTGCGCGAATCATGATTATACCTAACCTCACTCATGACACCTGTGAGGTGTAGACAGGGATTAGGGTGGTAGTGGAACTATTGGTGGAATTGTTGGCCCATAAATAAGGATAGTGAGCACAACTCAAAATTGAAATCATTCATTGAAGGCTAAAGGCTTTACTATTGAGTGCAATGTTCAAATTGTCATAAAGGTTTTCATTTTTGTAGGGTTAATAAGGAATAGGATTTAGGAAGAAGATGATGTGGCATTATTGGGGATACTCTAAATTCTCTTGCCTATAGTTATGTAGTTATAGAGTAAAAGACCAATTTCCTTCAAGTTCAAAATGGGTGGAAATGGAAAGAAGTTGATTTTGTTCACCAAACTTCTCAGATAGGTTTTCAGCCAGTATGAGGAGCTCTGATGGAGATAAGTGCTCTCCTAGTGCATGGAAGCTACAAGTAGAAGATGGGAGAAATTTTACAACCCCTCATCTTCTCCATGGCTCTGATTTTCAAAGGGGAGAAGTACATTTTGTATCTTCATAGCTCCCATTTCCCCGGTTTGATTAGCTTGCCTTTCCCTATGCATTTATTTTTAGACACAATGGCAGATGTCGAAAGTCCCATGTGTTTATTTTTAGAGCTCATGGTTGACTCAGAAAGTCCCATTTATTTCCAAACACACATGTATTACATTTACGTTTTCACCAGCGGTCCAGCCGAAGCTTCCAGCATTTGCAATTACATTTGTATTTGTACTATGTAATAATGTGACATTGTAATTCAATTGTAATAAAATAAATGGTTGTGCTATTAATTTGATATTGTAATTCCTTTTATTAAGTCCTTTGCAACATTAAGTGTTACTGTGCTATTAATGGTTGTGCTATTAATGTGACAATGTAATTCATTTTATAAAGGCCTTGATGTCAATTTGAGCGCATTAATGGTTAAAAATAAAAAATATTTAAAACACATCTTTATTATTTATATCATAAATTACTCAACCGTTCAATAAACATTTGATGTATGGTTGTAGACTCAAAATAAGGGAGAAAAGCAAGCTTACTACTTAGTCGCTAGTCCTCTTAGTTTTATAACCATGTTGCAGAGTTCTAAATTTTCATAACTACCTGATTCCCTGACTTGGTTCACTTTGTTGAGTAACTTAAGTTCATGCAAACATAACCATTGAGTTACGGTGTGTGGATTTAGTTGGTGGGTCAAAGGTTTCAAAAACTTTGAAATTTCAGACTTTGGTACTAAGGTTCCAAGTTTGAGCGACCATGTGATATTATGGACTTATCTTGCCTTTCAAAGGCATTGTCATCTGATATCTCACTGAATGCTATGTACAGGCTAAACTTGAGTTGTCTTTTTAGGAATTTCCAAAAGCATGCAGTTTTAAAGGCTATCTTTTCAAGGAATAAAATTGAATGCCACATTTAAACACATCCTATAAAGAATAAAGACATAAGTGGGTGGCAAAGTTTTACTCAAAAATTTAGCCTGCATTCTCGTTCCTTGCCAAGGCCAGTACTTCTCAAGTGTAAACATTCCTTTTACTCATACATTTAGCCTACATTCGCATTCTTTTCCAATGCCAGTACTTCTCAAGTGCAAACATTCATTCTCCATGAATTTGTTCTCACACAGAGTGAATGTTGGGTCGGCATAAGGGATACGATGCTCATACCTTTGAAGTTAGATGAATTTTGGGCATGCCTGGACAGGGGCAACAAGTTTGAGCTAGATATAAAACTCTTAGAAAGTGGGCTAGCTCATGCTGGAGGGTTTCTAGAAGCCGTGTTGAGTGTGGCCTAATAAGTGCACGTACGAGAAGGTACATTCCGCAGACACAGGAAATTAAAGCCACGGACAGGAATGTAATTGTAGAAATTTCTCTTGAAGTTGTTTCCCACATATTAGGGATTCCAGAAAGGGAACCTATAGAAGACATGTTTGTCACAGTGGCAGGTGAATTTTTCAAAGAAAATAAAGACTGGTTTAAGAACTCCATGGCCAAAACTTGGTTGAAGTCTGAAAAGAAAGGTAAGTCGCAACTATTGAGTAAACTCAAAAGAGTGCATTTTAAGGGAGAAATTACAGATGCTATTGCTTTATTGCACCGCATTGTTGGGAATTTCCAAGTTGATTTATTTGAGGATTGGATGTGCCGGTTTATCTTGATAGTCTATGATGAGAACATTTTCATTGACTGGGCTGAAGTTATTGCTTCCATTTGAATGAGAAATTAATTAATTTCCATAAGACTGCTACTTTATGTATGTGTTATTTCCTGATGTACATTGTAGGTAGTTAGAGGTCCTTTTGGCCTAGGTTGGAGCCGCAAGGAACCCCAACTTCTAATATGCCTGTGTATAAATTATTTTCTCAGTTCACTAAACAATTTGGAATGGGTGATTTTTGTTGTGTTGATGATGCATTTTTAATGGCAACCATGAAGAAGCTAGATGGAAGTCCAAAAATGTGCCTTTCCCCTAAATCAATTTCTCTTGTATCAAAATTTGGGATTTTTTATATCCAATTTGATAAGTTTTCCTATCTAAGAATAGGGCATTTTGAGAAAGCCCCATTTAAATTACCTTGATATCCTGAAGATTTACTAATATTTCTAGAAGTTTGTCAACAAATGGCCATGGTTAATATTAAGTATACGAACATGGGGAAATGAGGGTATGTCTTCCCATTGGAGACCCCTTCTTTTATGTGCAAAACAAACTAGATGGCCAGGGGAGCTGAAGGAATTCTCAAGGAATATAACCTCTAGAATCTATCTATGAGAGCTAATTTTGACAGTAAGGGTTTTGTGAAGTAGAATCTCTATGGAGGGAGCTTATATCAGGATCACCCATCTATCAAATATTTCTGGGAAGATTGTGTCAATGAGAAAAAAAAATTGAGAAGAGATTATATGAGGCTAACGCTAAAACAGATATAGGCTTTCGTTCTGTCATTTCACATTCCTAAAAATGTAGCTGAGGATTCAACAATCATAGATCCTGCATATGAAAATTTTCCTAATAAATCCCACCCTAGGGTTGATTGGAGCGAAAGTGAAATTTCAGATATGAGGGTGCATGCTACCCTAGTGCTTAAAACAACCCAAGACTGGTTGGATGGGAAATGGTAGCAAGTTGCTAGTCTTGTTCAAGAACCTAACTCATCACATAAGAATGAACACCGGTCTACAGAAGCATCTAGTGCAAGTGTATCATCGAGGAAACCCTCTATGAGGTCCTCTAGTGAAAATTCTCAGTCAAGAGGTGATGGTGATAGGCCAGAAGAAACAGTCAAGTTGAAGAGCATTTGTGAACAAGATAGTTTTCTTTCTCTGACCCCTAAGAAGAATACCAATCAAGAAAAACTTGTGGTTGTAGATTGTGATACTATCTTTAAATAGATCGCTAAAGATAATATCTTTCCTCCTTTTTCTGAATTTCCCTCTTCTCTTCCTCTAGTTGATAATCCACCTATCACTCCTAATGCTCCTAAAGAAACTATTAGTGGAATTGAATATTTTGGTCTAGTAGTAGCCTCCCCAAGATGGCTGAAAAAAGTAGTGGAGAAGAAGAGAAAGCATTTTCCTACAACAACAGTTGGAGTGGATACAGTTTCAAAATTACTTCAAATCTCTTCAAAATCTAAGAAATCCAAGAGAATGTCAAGGATGGTGACTGATGCTACTTTTGGAAATCAAATGTTAGAAATTACTGAGCCTGTGAAGGATTTAAATGAAGATGAAATAATGGAGGCAAACTAAAAAGTCACACATGTTGATATGGGGCCTCCAACACTAGAAGGTGATGTGTACCATGCCAAATATTCAGTCAATACCTTGATTAAAAGAGTGAAAGAATAGAGGAAAGAAAATATAAAACTGGAATCTCAAGTCCTTGCATTAAGTAACTTTATTTCTTCCATGGCCACTCCTCCTACATCTGATGAAGCCTCAAGTTTTCAGGTAGAGGGAATTGATGTGCTCACCATAGAGAAAATTAAAAAGAATTTGAGCTATTCCAGAGCTGCTTGTGAGGGGATCAATAAAATATCTCAAGAGGTTATCTTCTTTCTGAAAAAATCTATGCTCTTTTACACTCAAGTTGTTAACAAGAGGAAGGAATTAGTAACAAAACTTTAGCAGCTCATAAAAGATCAAACTAGTCTCTATGTGCTCTCTTAGGAAATTAAAGAATTGAACTCTATGGATCCGAAGATATTAACTGGTGAGAAAATTGTCAATAATCCTAAGGAGCTAGACCCTTCCTAGTCTATTTCATTGGAATGGAAATTGAATATGTATGATAATTTGGTGAAGGAAATTAATAATGCACTTGATCAATATTATGAAATGTTGGTGGAAATTAAAGAACATTGTCATATTCTGGGAGTGGAAATTACTGACGAGTTTGATACATTCTGTGATATAAAAGTAGGATCTCTTAAATCTCTTAGAAAATATTCCACAAGGTTAAATAGTTGATCCCTACTAAAATGATGATGCTGAGTCCTCGAACCAACAGACCCCTGAAGATCAGTAAATGGAGAAGAGAAAAATATCTCAAATGCTGGTTGTCAAAATTATTTGGGGAAAATGGAGAAACAAAGCCATAAATCACTACCATCGAGAAGCAAAAGATCACCACAATTGTCACTCAAGCATCGGAAATATATGCAGTGAGGTGAAAAGGCACAGAGGTAAGCATTAAGGAGGCTGAGCAGCCGGGAGGACTATTGTTTAGTTTTTAGAGTTTTCATTATTTTCTTTTGACTTATTCCTCTCGGATACTTCCTTAAAGACTTTATTTTATACCCTAAAATGGTTGTCTCTCAAGAAACTGTTATTTAGATGTGTGCACTTTATATTTCAAAGGATTGTTCATTATTGAATGATAGATTCTTTGAGTTAGCTCCATTACTATGGAATGTATCTATGAATAAATATTTTATGGGTGATGGGATGGCAAGGATTCTCTACAAGATAATTTAGGTGATCAGTAGTTTGCTTTATTGTTTGCTGTGGATTCTCATAAGTTATTTGTGCTGTTGAATTGCTAGCTTCTGTTAGCTTATAACTTCTAAGTTATGGATGTTTAACTGTTAGCTTCTATTCAAGGAATGGATTAATAATATTCTTTTCAATTATTTATCAAAGATTGTGTGAATGGAAATGCAATAAGAATTTATAAGTAGTGTGATAAGTGTTGTTCTTTAAAAATGATGCAAAATCACATATCAAATTCAATACCATGGAATACAATATATTTTTTTTGGATTTTCCTAACCCTAGTCACTAGTCCTTAGAGTTTTATAACCTTGTCGCAGAGTTCTAAGTTTTCATAACTTCCTGATTCCCCGACTTGGTTGATAGTTCACTTTGTTGAGTTGCAAGTCTTTCTTGGTCATCTTTCTAGTCAGTGGGTTAGAGGTTTCAAAAGCTTTGAAACTTCAGATTTTGGTTCTAAGGTTCACTTTGTTGAAGCGAGAATGGGAAAGAGATAAAGAAAACTTATTATTATAACTAATAACACTATGAAGAAATTATCACTCACCTTTAAGTCTATGTTTTCAGCTTTTGCTGACTTCTGAATTGAGAAGTAGAACCTTAGAACTAAAAAAAATGTGTAAGAATAAATGACACTTTCGATTGTATTTATATCAATCCATGATTTGATATTTAGAAAATTTTGTTGGATTTTAAAATGGTATATTAAAAATTTGGCGAATCCCGTGTGCTTATACAACGATATGTTGTAATTTTCAAGGTGAAATGTGTCCTCAAATGTAATTATTTTTTAAATGCCATTACGTAAATTGTGGTCCTCATGAGCTGTTCTATTTATAAATTTAATTGGAAAATGGGTCTTCGTGCCAACTATTTGTAAATTTTAATTATCAAATAAATTTATTATTGAATGTTGTTTTAATAGGCATTGGAAAAAGGTGGTGCCTTTTATTAAATTCCTTTCAGATTCCAGTGAGTTATTAATACCCAATTTAAAACACGTAGTCCTACAATGGAAAATTTGTTAATAAATATGCCTCTATAAAAACTCATTAGCTTAATGGATGCCATTGGACTCCATAATCTATAAATCTAGGCTACTTCATACAACTCATGGGTGATAAATTGACCAATTTTAATCATGATTCTAGAATTCCACTAATTGGCTTAAGATTCACAATTAAAGTTTTCCCTTAATTCAAATTTAGTTGCTTAAAACATTTCTTTTATGGGTGGAAAGCAATGAAGGTAGTACTTCACAACAAACTTTAGCTTTTAGGACTTCCAAACTACCTATAGTCATCACCAAGCGTTTCCAAACTAACACCAAAGAAGCTCTAATTAGTGTAAAACCACCCAAGGTTAGTTGAACCCAGGTTAACACCCATTAAAACAAATGCTATTTCTGTTTGATCCAAGGGACAACTCTACAAAAAATAAAATGTCTCCTAAAACACAATCTAGGAATATCCAATTAACACTCAAATCCAAGTAATAAATTCCTTTGTACACTTTACCCTAAGGAAATGTACACATCCAATACATCTTAAAATCCTGCCACCATGGAATTGTTGAAACTAGCTCAAGCAAATTGAAAACTCAAACAATTCCTAAGAAATATAATGAAACACTGATGCTTCCCTCACCATAAAACCTAAAACCGCTCTATGAAGAAATGCATAACACATTTCTCTCAGACACCTTTGCAATACACAGTTCACACAACTTCCTCTGCACAATAATATATCACACCAAATTCTGGACATAACACCACTGAACAACTTTGATCAACATATCTAAAATTTACAAGCAGATCTTCAACCCAAAATAAATGTAGAGAAAATCTAGAATGCTATACTACAACACAAAACACCACTGCACCAAACTGTTTCCTCTTTTTATTCAAATTTTCTCAAAAGCACTTGAAAAACAAGCACTAGAGATACATCCTCAATATCTTCAAAACTTCCTCATCACTACAAATCCAACTGCAACATAGCATCTCAACCACACATCCATAGGTAGAAGCTTAACAAAGCAACACTAGAGGTTGACACTAGTAGCTTACTCATGACAAAATAATGAAACTAATCAAAGCATCATCATATACAACACCAATTCAATACCAACTACTCACATTGTTACAACAATCTCCTGCTCATATAGTTGACACCAATGACAACACATAAGCTTGTTGACATCAATGACAACACCAACTACACATACTTGCAACATTCTCCCCCTTTTTCATTGATGGTACCATACATGGAAAACCACACAAAAATATAAAAAATATGGATCACTCAATACTCTTTGCCCATACCAACCTAATCCTATAACTTTCTCTCTCTCACTCTTTAATAACTAAATACTTTATTTTTCTATATTATTCTCTCCTACTTTAGCTTTTCTTTTTCTACTACATGACTCTCCTCCTTGTTTTCATTACCTCTCCCCTTGATACATCAATTCTTAAAGGGTAAAATATGCATCACTCCTTTCTCCCCTTTGACATTAATCTCATCCCGTTCACTACTTTGTACCACTCTTCTCCTTTCCTTTTTTATCACTCATATACTCCCCTAGGAGCAATACACTAAGCCGTGATCAATAAAAAATATTACATAATGACCTACTCTCCGACATAAATGAACCAATAATAATGTGGACTAAATTTACCTCCCCTAAGATAGCCACTAACATCAAATTCAGGACCAAAGAATGAAGACATAATTCCATAACCCATCCCTTTGTAGGAACATATTCAAGCTCTACTTCATTTTGTACAACCTTCTCTCTCTAAAAGTGATACTGGATTGAGATATTCTTTGTCCTTGAATGCATCACCAAATTATTTGAAATAATGATAGCACTCAAGTATTATCACAAAAGATAGAAATTGGTTCATCATATACCACTCTAATATCCTTTAATATTTTCCTCAACCACAACACTATGTGCAACAAGATGTTGCAATGTATTATGCCTCTATAGTAGATAAAGAAACTGAATCTTGTTTCTTGCTTAGCCATGACACCAATCAACATCCAAGAAATAATGCACCACCACTTGCACTTTTCTTGTCATCTACACAACCAACCCAATCTACATTTGTGTAAGCACTTAGAGTGAAGTCAATATCCTTTGGATACTGTTTATTTCTACATGTGACTTTTTGGGATATTCTTGAAATATGGCCACGAGATAGACTACACACATGATATATGGTCTAGTAGTAGTTAGGTATACCAATCCTCCACTCATTGATCTATACTTTCTTTTATCAACCTTAGGTGATTCATAATTCTTTCTCAACTTGCAACCAGCAACCATAGGGGCACATACCAATTTAGAATTTTCCATTCCAATCTTTTTCAACATTTTCTTAACATACTTTGATTGTGAAATGAAAATAACTTTATCTGTCTGATTGGTTTGTAGCCCAAGGAAGAAACTCATCTCCTCAAACATAGGCATCCCAAACTCTTTCTACATCTTTTCTACAAATCTCTTACATATAACTTCATTTCCTCAAAAATTATGTCATCAACATATACAACCACAATCAATATTTCATCTTTTTCAACTTTAAAGTAAATATTGCTATATGTGGTACCTTTATTGAATCCTTGTTGTAACAAGTACCTATCTAGCCTTGCATACCAAGCTCTAGGAGCTTGCTTCAGTCCATATAATGTATTCTTCAATCTATAGACCATATCTAGTTTATCTGTTAACTAAAATTATTTTGATTGTTCTATGTATACCTCTTCTTCCAATTCTTCATTCAAGAAAGCATACTTCACATCCATTTGATAAACTTTGAAATCCTTGTGTGTTGTAAAATCCAAAAACATCCCAATAGCTTTCAGTCTTTCCACTAGATTAAATGTATCCTCAAAGTCTATTCCTTCTGCTTGTGAGTAACCTTTACACACAAGCCTTGCCTTGTTTCTTACTTCTCCATTATCATTCAAATTGTTTATGAATTCCCACTTAGTTCCAATCACATTCTTATTTGTTGGTCTTGGGACAAGTTTTCGAGTCTGCTTTTTGGTGCAGGAGCACCATGACAACTTCATGCCTCCATAAGGAAACTCTTGTTTTTGGTTCAATTGTGATGTTTCAACTTTTTAATAAGGTCTAATAGACCATCTTGGGGTAATTTGAGTCATTTGGGTCCATAGGGTTAATTTTCTAAATAATGTAAAAGTTTCCAAATTGTTGTAATGGCAATATTGTAAAAATGAAAAGATTGGAAAATGGTGGAATGTCAAGAGTCAAGAAGTTAGAAAGTCAATTTGAGTTGATTTTTATGGTTTATAAAATCATTATGAAGCATCAAAAACTTCGAGGAAGGGAGGGGGATGATGTAGGTGTAAAAAGTTCAATAAGAATACTTTGTTTCTGTCCATTTCCAACATTCTTTATTGTTTCTTGCATTAGCACATGTGGACAACCTACCTAGGGCATGAAATTTATTTGGTAAGTAGTTAATTGGAATCACCCTCATAACCTTTTTGGTTTCATGAAAATACATTCATTTTTGTGAAAGTTATAAGAAATTGTCCTAGGTGGGTTAAAACCCTAATTTAGGTTCACAATAAGCATACAAAATTTTATTTCTCCAATTCTCACCATTGAAAACTCCTAAAAATTGTTGTGCAAAGGGATATATACATATTCTAATAGATTTCCAAGTTATAGGGTTTGAGGATAAGGGTTTGGGAAATTACAACGATGGCCTAGGTTGTCAAACATGGTTTTCTAAGCAAATAAGGAGCATAAAGGATAAAAGTTGATGAAAACCAACTAGAGAAGAATTGGAGTTGATTGGGAAAGCATAAGAAGATCATAATGAGAGTGTTTGAAGAGATAGTGAAGAGATTTTGGGCCTAGAACCATAGGAACCAATAAACCCTCATGAGCACAAGCCCAAATAGGCCTATTGAGAACCCAAGATAGTCACTTTTTGAATCCTTTATTTCAAAGAACCCTATGCTGAATTTTTTATATGTTTTAGGAGGCCTAAAGGGGTATCTAGGTATTCTTTCACAATGGTGATTGGGGAACTACCTTGAAATTTTTGAAGTACTGTTTCTTGTTGGAGACCTACTTGGGGTAAGAGTGGTTGATAAGGAAAACTTGAAAATTGGTGAAGTTTGATTCCTTGCATGGTCTAGTTGTGTTTATCATGTTCTTTTAACTTTGTGGTATAATTTCAAATTGTTGGTTAAGCCTCTTTGAACCTTGGAACCCATTTGGTGTTTGAATGTGCAAATAGGTAGTTTGGGGTAGACCAAAAGAAATTCTATATTTTTGTGAAGTTTGAGATCTTGGGGTCATTAGTGGTTTACTTGCATTGTGTCCACAAGCCTAAAGTGTTTTAAATTATTGTGGAAGAATTTGGATAGTTAATACGTATTTGGTGATTTGTAACCATGTTGAGACATGTTCAAATGAAGTAGTCACAAGATGAAGAACCCATTATTGTGAAGTATGCCTCCAGTTGAGTGATTTGAACCCTTAGTATTGTATCAATTTTTCACAATCTACATTAGTTCTTCTTTCATAGCCTTGATCCAATACTCATACTTGCATGCTTCAATCACTCTTTCGGTTTCAAATTTAGAGAGTAAACATAGATTTACCTATTCTTCAACAACTTTCCTTTTTTTCAGTACACCTTTGTTCTTATCACCAATAATCTATTCTTCAAAATGATTCATCTGCACATACTTAGGAATTTTAGGAACCTTTTTCGGAGTTTCTTCCTCTTCAATCTACACATATTTCTCCTTAGCTTTTTCTTCTTCTCTTCAAGAAGACTCATCTAATTCATATACATCTATTACCATTGAATTCTTCTATAAGTCTTTATGAACTTTGACACTTGGAATCTCCACAATCTTTCTTATTCTCTTTTTGTACCACCGGTAAGCTTTTATTTTAGTAGAATATCCAAGGGAGATACCTTCATTAGATCTTACATCAAACTTTCCTAGGTTTTCATCATCTCTTATGATATATATTTTGCTTCTAAACATTTTGAAGTATTTGACAATAGGAACCCTTCCATACCATAACACATAGGGATTCTTTGTGTCATTTTCTCTTTCTTGTACTCTGTTAAGTATATAAACAACAATATGAATTGCTTCTCTCCAATAAACTTCGAGTAGATTTTATTCTTTCACAATTGTCCGTGAAACTTCTTGAACACTCCTATTATTCCTTTTAAGCACTCCATTCTACTCATGAGTCATAGGGGAAAATAAATGCCTCTTTATTCCATGATTCTCATTAAATATTTTGAATTCATTGGAGGTGAATTCTCCACCTCTATCAGACCCCAAACATTTTATTTTCATATCTATTTCATTCTCAACCATAACTTTTAATTCCTTAAACTTATCTAGAGCTTCTAATTTTTCTTCGAGAAAAGTAACCCATGCCATCCTAGAATAATCATCAATCAATAGCATTAAATACCTATCACCTTGAAGACTTCTTACTCTGGTAGGACCAAAAAGATCTTTATGCACCAATTCCAACAATCTGATAGAAGATTTTTCTTTGAATTTAAAAATTCTTCTTGTTTTCTTTCCAATTTCATATTCCTTATAGAGTTTGCTTTCTACTCTTTGGAATATCTCTCACTTCTTGAACTAAACTTATTCTCACTAGGCTATCAAAATTGATGTGACACTTTCTTCTATTCCATAGCTAATTCTCATTGATCTGAGTCATGAGACAATAACCATCAACACCTTTTAGCTGATAGAAATTTCCATATGTTCTTCTA
>VDFB02315350.1:83153-216397 GCA_007258455.2 Sequoia sempervirens | reverse complement strand
GAGCAAGTAAATTTGAAGTCTTGGAGCAACATAATAGTATTTTTGCAGGTCTTCAAGCTCACTTTCATTTCAATATCTAGAATTTTCAAGGATTGATGATGGTTTCCTATGGAGGATCATGATGGATTCTAGGTTGGAGAGATGACACTATCCATTGAACCAAGACTAATGACTTGTTTCTTATGTGATTACATCTTCCATTATCACTCTAATTTATATCTAAAGGAAGTTACATGCAATATTATGGCTTATTAGGGTGATTAGGGATCTCCCAAAGTGATTTATCATCTTTATGTTTCATTCATGCATCCTATTCTAGCACATTATAGTAGGTTTTATTACTTTCTAGATCTCTTAATCTTAGATGCACTTAAGATTAAAACTTTCACAAACATTTCCTTTCAAGATCTATTCTTTCTATCAAGGTTTAATTACCAAAATAGGGGTTTGACAGAGGAAAACCCCTCATAAGAAAATCAAAAAAATATATTTTTTGCATATTTTTAGCAGGTTTGGATTCAAAAGTGAAGTTTGGAAAACATAAGAAGGAAGTGCAAAGACAGAACAAATTCAAATCCTGATTTTTTGAAAAATCATAATGGGACTAAATTGCCACCTTCATTGTATGACTCCCAGTACACATATTTTACCAGTTTTCATAAGAATTTGATTTGTCACAGTGGGATTCAGGCTTCTACCCAAAAACCCTATACTGGGACTAAATCACCTAGTCTAGAATATGAGTCCATGTACACATTAGCAACAAAAAAAGTTAGGTTTTTCAGGTCTTGTTTATTCATCCCCGATCTTCTAGGTACTTTCTTGTATCTTGCTATTTAATGATCTAATTTCAAGTTTCATTTCCTATGTCATATAGTTATATTTTGCATAGTACTTTCATCCCTTTCTTTCTAAGCATTTTCTTTGTGGAAAACCCCCCTTTTAATCACACCTAAGGAGACCTTGTTGCAATCTCTATTCCTAATTGGATCATTAGGTTGAGATCTCTAGGGTTTCCTTTAATGAACTAGAGTGAAATACGGAAGGAGGACCCCCCCTCTTTGTGTGTTCCATCTATTAAAAGGTGGAGGACCCTATTCCTTGTGTTTAGGTTTCTTAAAGTTATGCTTCTTCCTCTCATGAGGGATGGGGGTTGGAGGGCCCCCATCACCACCATGGGGTGATTTTTTTGATGTAGAACCAAGTTGATCACATGAGACACAATGTTGTTTAGGTGTACATTGTGAGATTTTGTACTCTCCCATCAAGGAGGGTGTAAAATCTAATGAACTTCAATCGTCACTAAAGCATGTGTCTAAAAATGAATCATCTGTTTATGAATTTTTGGATTTTGAGGGTGAGATTTTGGATTCTTCATTGAAATGAGGCATAAAATATAATGACCCCAAATCATCACTAAAGATTTTTGTTGTAGGTGAAAGACAATTAGTATTAGAATCAACTTTTATAGGTTCTACTTTTTAGATTGGAATAAAATTATTAGGGGAGTTGGAAGTGTTATGATCATGTTTAACTTGTGACTTATAACATTCTTCATCTACTTCAACCATGTATATCTTGTTGTTGTATTCAAATTTCATTGCACAGTGAAGAGTAGATGGGACTTGTTTCTTAGCATGAATCCATGGTCTCCCTAGAAAAATGTTGTATGAAAGATGTCCTAGCATAATATGGATAGTGGTAGGAAAAACTATAGGTCCAACCTCAATAGCTAATGTGATCACTCCTAATGGTTGCCTATTAACATTGTCAAAGCTAAAAATATTAACATCATTAAGTTGAATAAGCCTCTTTTCTACACTAATTTTATCTAGGAGATCAATGTTACAAACATTAAGACCTGCTCTATTGTCTATAAGGGTGCACCTAACTATGGTTTTATTAATGATCACCTTTATCATTAAGGCATCATTCTTATGTTGTATCTTAAGCAAGGGTAATTCATGTTTATGGAATGTGATTTATGACTTTGTCACTAGCATACAATCAAAGGAGGATTCTTCATCATTCAACTTCATATAAAATGGGATACCATTCATCTATAGAATTGCTTGGAGCATCCTATTGTATATAGGATATTTTTGAACAAGGTCCCAGTAGGATATCAGAGTGGGAGTATGTTTAAGTTATTTAATAAAATCATTTAAAGGAAAATGAGGGGCATTAGGCAAAGTAGGTTTAGGAAATGGTAATGAGATAGGTATGGTTTGTTGTTTCATATTATATGTGTGAGCAATGGTATTGTAATTTGATTACTTTGAAACATTGTTACTACACATTTTCCTTATAATGTTTGAGATAACTTCTCGAGTTAATGGTTTAGGTTTTTCTATAATGGGAGGTGAATTGAGAGGCTCACTAATTAAAGGAGGCCCAATTTGTGTAGTCATAACCTCAACTGAGTTACCTAAATAACCTTCTAATGAGGGGGGATCTAAAGTGAACTTAACATCTTCATCTATGCCCTCCACCTTAGTATTTGTTAATATACATGTAGCATTAGAAGATGGATAAACATGATTCTCATGACGCTCAATGATTGGGTCTTCTAACACCAAAATACCTTCATCACAAATAGGAGAGGTATCGAGAGAAGAACATTTAGGATTATCATGATGGTCTATGTGTGCATCCAATTGAATCAAATTTTTAATAGATAATCTAGGTGAGATGAATTCATCAAAGGCTTCATCAAAAATGTCAAATTAATCGCAACTAAAGGGTCCAAAATTAACCATTTAGTTTTTGTTTTGTTTTGTTTAATGTTTTTTTGTTTTTGATTTTTTGTTTTCTAATGAATGTCAAATGTAATCTAATCTTATGAAACTATGAACTAATTCTAGGAATAAAACAAAACTACAATAATCTAATTCTATCCATAATTGAAACATGCACTTGAAATGAACCAAATTAAGCTAGATCTAATGAAATGAATGAAACACAAAATCACCAAATTGAAACAAAGATCTGACAATAGCAAACAAAAGCACAGAAATGAAGTTTTTAATGGTGTAAAATGCAAATTTAGACCTGATATGGGACTAAATTTCCCAAGTGGGAGAATGAGTCCCAGTTAGGGTTTCTAAAAGGTTCAAATACTAAAAAATAGATAGCACAAAAATCTAGAAAAACCACCTATATAGGGACTAAATTGCCCAAGTGGATGAATGAGTTCTAGATGAGGGTTTTTAAGCCAAATTCAACAATTTTTAAGTTAATGTTAAGGTTTTTATTTTGTATGCTCAAATGACTATTTTCAATTATAGTTTTCCAATGAAATTCAATGATGCAAGATGAAAAAAAAAGTTAACCTATATGCACTTTTCCACTAATGCAAGATTTAGGAGTCCTAAATGTAATTCAACTAATGAAAATTTAACCTATATCTAGGACTACAATGTTTTCCAAATCAGAAACGCAAGTGTTCAAAGGTTGGGTTCACCAAAATGAATGCAAGGAAATAGGGTTCCACCTTTTGGGAGATGGAACTAGGTTGGGACCTATTTCACCTTTAGTTCATTAGGAAATCAATAGCCCTCAACCAAGAGACTCAATTGAGGGAAGGATACAAAATGGGGTGGTTTCCTTAGTTTTTATTAAAATTCAGGTTCACCATTTAAAATGAAGCTTCAAAGGAGCAATGCAAACTCTAATGCACTAAATCCTAGAAACTTAGGAACATGAAATCAATTTGAGAAACAAAAATTAGAAAGAAAGGAACCTAAAAAGTTGATGGATTTCAAACTAGGTCTGCAACACTAAAATTCTACTTTTTGAAGTGCATTGGGACTCATACACCAAGCTAGGTGATTTAGTCTTGCTACAAGAATCTAGGTAGAATTTAGAATATCCAGCTGACAAATCAGGATCTACATGAAACTGGAAAAAAGAGGTATATTGGGACTCATACGTCTAGAGGGGTGATTTAGTCCTAGTATTAGGTTTGACTAAAACTTTTGCAGGCTCGAGTGATCTTTTATAGCTTTTGTCTTGTCTGATCTCCAAGTTTGAAAATTTTGAATTTTGATCTGTAGGTGAGTTTCTGTGAAGATGACAACTTTGACAACTTTCTTCAATCTTACAACTTTGTCTTTAAAGGATCTTCAAGCTTCAAATCACCTAGATTTGTAATCACACATGAAAGAGAGGGAAAAACTTTATTGTGTTAGGGAATAGGGGTTTTCCTTGTTCAAACCCTATTTTGGTAATCAAACCTTGAAATAAAATGAAATAGCATGAAGGAATGATGAATGAACAATATGCAATGTTGCAACTCACCAAACCCTTGAAATAAAAGGCTATAAAATTATGTGAAATGGATCCAATGGATGTGGATCTTGACTCTTGATCTTGATGCAAGATAATTTCTTTAAATTCTTGCTTGAATCATGAAAATCTACATCACAAATATTAGCTAAAAACCACACATGATACATGAAGAATTTGACATGATGCTTGGATATTGAATGCTACTCCAAGTGCTTGATAATTTTCTCTTGAATTCTCTTGAATACTGGAATTTCTTAGATCACACTTGCTCAAAAAAAATTCTAGATGACTTGTAAAATTGCTAGGAGAAAATATATGAAATAACCTTGTATTTATACTTGTTTATGCCAATATTTCTAAAATTACAACACTACATGTTGACATCAGATCTAGGATAATAAAATCTCACCAAGAATTTGATATAAAATAGGTCTTGGTTAAAGCAGGACTCATACACCCCAACCTTCAATTGGGGAGTATGAGTCCCAATGTCTTAAAAATGGGACACAAACTCCAAGAAATGTTAAGTTCAATGCATTGTTTAAAATCAAGCCCTAAGACCCAAGTGGGAACCATATGCCCAAGGTGGCATATGAGTCCTAGATCACTAGATCTAGAACACAGAACCTCAAACATTGAATTATGATTTGTCAATTGTTAAATGTCGGGATTATCCACAAAAAAATGCATTTAATAAGGCTTGTGGATGTAAAATATGACCAGTTAAAGCATAATGAAGACAAAATCTAGCAGGGAGGGCCCAAAAGAGTGTGAAAATGTAAAGGGATACATTTTCCTGCACTACACCCCTTAAAACTTAACTTTAAAATATAGAAAATAATAATTATATACTAAATATATCAATTGTAAAAATAACATCATAAAATAACGTTAGAAATGCATGTGTTTATGTGAGTTTTATTATGTTTAAATTAACATAATAAAACTTATTATGTTTATGTGTTTCTAATTATTTTAGTCAAACATAACGTTAGAAATGCATGTGTTTATATGATTTTTATTATGTTTCATATCCATATGGTTTTTGAGTACTAACACTTGTAAAAATTCAAATAAAATATCTAATTCTCCTTGAAGGTGATGAGTACAATGACTTCAATCCATTAATGAATATAGATTTGAGTGCTAAGTTGTAGCAATTGTCAAATTTTCAATTGTTTATCATCTAGCCTCTATTCAACCGAGCGTAAGATCTCTTTTACATCATCATAGCCATTGTGGAGGTAGAAATATTAAAATAGTTTTTGAACTAGGTAAAATCCTATGTGGCACAACTCTTTCCCCTCTTTCATGTATGCAAGTTATAGATTTGAAGCAAATTTGGAGAGGATTGAAGACCTAATTTTCCATTCAAGCATTCAAGTCTTACAAGTAAAAAAAATAGGGAAATTAGATTTTTTCAGTGACATATGAAGTTTTGAGACTAAGTCCAAAGGAGGAGAACCTACAAAAAGGAATACTATAAGACTAGATTCTAATTCTGAGTATCTGCACATCTAGCACTGGGGTGCCAACACCCTTGTCCAGCCATTTAAAGCTCAAAATTATATGCAAGGTTTTCTTGTGTCTACACTCTTCTATTGTGAACTCTATTTTTATTTCTCTATTCTATATTTTCTAGAAATCATAACACTTTGCCACATTTTTATTAACCTAGTTGCATCTTTGCATTATCAAATTAGATCAATTAAATCACTATCAGCACACAAAATACAATAGGATTTAAACCTCGATCCACCATTTTAGCTCATCCATTAAGGTTAATATCCAAGTGGATTTTTAAGATCAATTTTAGTCTTTTTCCCTCGTGATGTTGGAATAAGTATGATTTAGACTCTATATTCCTTTTTCCCACATCACACTTACCACTATATAAACATATTCCACTATCTATTGGTACTGATCAACCATTTTTCACTCTTTTACTCATCCTCCTAATTCTTGTCCTTTTGCTTCATTTTTTCTATTAGGAACACTTTCTAATCCTTTGCATTTAGTGTCTCATGCCAATATCTACCATAATATGAATATTCATTTCCTTTTTTTCCCACCCTATATGATTATACTAAAATTCCACTATCAACATGCCTCTAACTATCGACACAATATTTAGTATGAGCAATTTTTTTCATCGTTGAATGATAATGATCACTATTCATGTGATTCCTTGTACATATAAATCTAAGGGGCATCCTCAACTAATGACCAAATATTTCACCATATATTAGTTTACATCACTTTGCCTCTACATTTTTAGCATAGATAACGCATGTTAGAAGTTAAAAAACACTCATTGAATAATCATGATAACCTTCTTTCCCACCTGTTAATTTGGAGGTGGAAATATAGGAACATACCTCTACTAGACCAGATTTTTGCATCAATTCTCACCAAAAGGAAACAAAAAGTGAGCATAATGAAACACATTGGAAAACCTACACTAGAACATACAACATTGAATTGAAAAGTAAATTATCTACTTGTAGAAAAAATTTACATAAGTATTTTATCCATTCTCTAAGTGAATAGCTAACATAAGGAAATGGTCCTCTAGCTTCATAGTTGATCCTCCAACCTCCATCTTGATCCCTCCTATATCTTAGATTCTAAAAGTATCACACTTAAAGCACTAGGAGATTCAAATACATGCATGAATTGATAGTATAAATTTTTTTTTTTTTTCAAAGATGTTGAGATGAAATATAAATTCACCTTGTTATATGTATACCATATAAATCCTACTATAATGTATTTTTGTTAGGTGATATTCCTATCTAAAAAATTTTATAAGAAAGATGAGATAATTGAAAAAGTGAGCTTTGTGTTTTTATAGCTTTTAACCTCCATATTCAAAGCTATTCCATATGTTTATCTTAAACATTTTAGGCTCAAGCTTTATTCTTAAAAATCATTTCAAAACTTGACTCATAAAGAAAATGTAGCCCAATTATTTATTGGTTCAAACTTTGAACACTAGATGAAAATAACTATTAATTTAAAGACCATTTCACATTTTAAAGAGACTAAAATTTACAAGAATTTATTTATACCTACTCTTCAACTTGCAAGGTAATATAGTTTCTTTGTTGGCCTTCCATTTAAAAAATATGGACTCTAATATTATTGTGAAATGAAAGACCAAATATATAGAAAATAAAAGAACACATAAAACTAATTATGTTTAGGTTTTCTATTTTGATTACATTATTAACCAACCTTTATAAAGATCCTCATATTTTTTACCAATTTTTTCTTATATATTCTCACTATTATTACCCAATATAAACAATAATACTAAACTAAAAACATTAATACTATTAAATAAATACAAATTAATAATTTATATTATAAACCTAACAAAAAAACCTATCACAAATTATTGAAATATTCAATAGTGAGCCTCCAATTATGGTAGGCAAACAACATATTTTTTTTGGTAACCCTTAATCCATACTCTCCCACCATTTCTACCTCTCCCTCCACAATCAAATAAAAGTAATGAAGAAGTTGAGTGAATTCCAACTCAAAAACAAAAATACCCATGGAAATAGTAGGGCATCCTCTTGTAACCATAAACCAAACAATGTTTCATGCAAGTCAACTCCATAAATGATTGTCCTAATTAGATTTGACTATTGATATATTTTTTGTGAATCATTTATAACTAGAAAAATAGTTACAATAGTAAAATATTTGAAAGTCTCCCCCATTAATATTTTAAAAAATAATGGCAAGAGTGTTAGTGATGAAATATATGACTATATTCATAAAAAAACCAAGAAAACAAATCAATCAAATGAGATTGAAAGTAATGGCTTCCATATAACTAGCATATATATACATTTATATATTTATATTTATATTTATATATATATATAGATATATAATGTTGCAAGTATGAGCAAGTTTGGTGGTGTTTTCATTGATGTCAACATGGTTCAAAATATTGCAAATTGTGCATGTATAGTTTAGATGTTGTTGAGA
This sequence comes from Sequoia sempervirens, assembly GCA_007258455.2. Taxonomy (NCBI): domain Eukaryota; kingdom Viridiplantae; phylum Streptophyta; class Pinopsida; order Cupressales; family Cupressaceae; genus Sequoia; species Sequoia sempervirens. Next base: position 208,102 of record VDFB02315350.1, on the reverse strand, counting down.
TTTTGTGAGTACATGGAGCTATCCTTATGATGTTGCATATGTGTTGAAATGATGAGTTACCAAGTGTTGCTAAGAAAATTAATTAAGAGTGAATTTAGAGTTATGTATGGTTCAGAATGTGCTCTGTTATGTGCTCTGTGTTTCTTCTATGTTGATCCTATGCATGTGTGGATCTGAAGGGTTTTTGTTGGGGGTCTGTTGGTGTCATCTCTAATTTGTAGCTTATGGTTTGATGGAGTGTGAAATTTGTGTTCACTAGTGTGTGAAATGGTTTGACAGAGTTGCTTGTCTATGGATTGGGAGAAATGTTTCTACTCCGCAATCCTCTATGGATTTGTTTCAGGTCTTGCAGATCTAGAATATGTCTTGTAATAATTTTCTCTAGGTTCTGGCAAAGATGTTTGTGGTTTGGAGCTTCAGAAGCTGAGTTTCAAAGTTGTTGTATGTGTTTACATAGTCTGGATGGATTGATTGAAGGTGTTTTGTGTTTGAAGGTTGTTGCACTTGTTGTGGATGTATCTAAAGGCATCTAAGATGTGTTTTCATGCATGATAAAGCATGGTACATCATCCACATGCTATCTTCTTGTTGGGAAGTGTGTACTTCAATGCTCATTTGTGTTTTCATTAGGTTTGGTCAGCCTGGTGTTTACACTTCATTTGAAGAATTAAAAATTTAATTAAGGAAGAGTGTGGTTGATCCAAGATGTTGCTTTTGGTCTTGGTTAAGTGTTTAATTGGTCCACCCTCATTCCTTTCCACCACAAGAATTTTGAGTTTCCAACCTAATTTGAACTTATGAATTAAAGTGTATGTGGTCAACCTTGGAGAAAGTTTCTAAGGTTGAAGATGGTATAAATGAAAGTCAAGTTGTGAAGGATTAAAATATACAATGTAATTAAGTAAGCCACATGTGAAGAGAAAAGTTGTGTGAAAATAAGTTAAGGCATCAGTACTTCATTGTGTTAGATTCTTGAAAGCAGTGAGCTAAAGGTTTCTACAATCTTCTAATCAAGGCTGCAAATGTGTGTAAATTATTATGGTGGATCTTTCTGTTATCTTTTGTATATGTAGGCAGTGAGCCTCCCTGTTGGATAGTGAGTCCTTTTCGTAGGCAATAAATCTTTTTATTCAAATAGTGAGCCCTTGGTGGTGAGCCTCTCGTATTTTTTTCATATTACTTTATATTGTGAGTTAATCCTTATTGTGGTTTTTCCCTTATTGGGTTTTCCATGTAAAATTTGGTGTTCACTGTGTTGATTTTGTTTTCTATTATCTACATTTCATGTTCATACTCAATAACATAATAGTGTGGTTGTGAAGTTGATAAGTGTTTTAAGTTTTGTGTTTGAATTTGGTGACAACTGATTCACCCCCCCTCTTAGTTGTTTTGTGCCTTTTAACATAAAATACACTGAGAGATATCCTTCTCTAGGTTCCTATTTTTTATAAATTTCTCATATAAAAGTGCAATAGATTCCTCGAGGACATCTCTTGACATATTTTATATATTATTAATAAATATATACATATATGCTAGTATCTTTCATAGTGCAACAAGGAAGACACTAAATTAATTAAGGTTACGGTTAAGGTTAGAGTTAGGGTTGGAGATAGAATTAGGGTTAAGATTAGGATTAGGATGAGGATTAGGGTTATGGCTAGCATTAGAGGTAGAATTGGGATTAGGATTGGGGTTAGTGTTACTATTATGATTAGGTTACCATTAGAATTAGGGTTAGAATTAGATTTAGGGTTAAAGTTAGGGCTAGGGTTAGTGTTAGAGTTAGAATTAGGGTTAGGTTACAATTATGGTTATGGTTAGGGCTAGGTTTAGTGTCAAGTGATAGGTCCAAATAATAGTTTATTTTCTATTGGTTTCATCAGACTTTTGGATACCTTTTGAACATACTTCCTAACTATAGTCCATATTGTATTATACTTTTTGTATCTATTATACAGACCTAAGACCTAAAAGTATGATGATGGAATTATAGTTTAATATATTAGCATTAAGTGGTTTATATGAATATGTGCAAGGAAATGTTGATAGAAAGTTATGTTTTAATTTGATGGTTATCTTTGTGTACATATTCTGTGAAACTAACTTGTTTGCAGCAAAAAAGGAACCATGATGCACAGCTATTGCATGATGAACACGTAGAAAAAGGAGCGTTGAATAGCAAGAATAGGGGATGTTGCAGAAATAGTTGAACATGGTGGTTATTGGTTGAAGGAATTCATGAAGATAGAGCATGCATTGCCATGGCAGTTAATAAATGCTAAAGAAGAGGTCTTCTTTGATTTGGAACTTTAATAGATTGATGTATAACTTAATAAAATATGTTTGTCATAATTCTATTCTTTTTAGGATTCTCTTTCTTTTTAGTTATAGATTGAATAAGTCCAAATCTTATAACCACATTGTAGATATCTGGAAGTGGAATTAATGATTTTGGTTTTAGTTGTTACTTTTAATAAAGACTCCCTCAATTTGTATATAACTGATGGTTGAATTCGTAGCTTAGTTTTTTTTTTACAAAGCTTGTACTATCTATTATTTTCCAATTGAAACACGAATCTACATAATGGTTAAATCCAATTTGTGAGAGTTTTTGTAATCCTTTACTTTATGCAATAAATGAAGTTCAGTTCATGAGATGTGTGAGATATACTAGTTACATTGTGCTCAGTTAAGTGGGAATAGTTACTTGAGCAGGCCACTTAAGGTATTGTTCTCCACTTCAACTTTTAGTTATTCATTTTGGTTAATAGTTAATATTAGTCTACTATTGCTTATGAATTGTAGAATCTATTTATTTTTTATTACAAGTGATGCCTAGGAAAATGCATGGAATATCTATTAATAATACTCTAGAGGATAGTTTAGATATTGTAGTAATCTTAATCAGGATTTTTAGTTTACTCTCATTAGTGTTGGGAAAAGGTCTGTTGTAAACCTTGCATTATGTATTTAATGTAATTATTCTTGGGGCCACTTAATGTTGCATGTAACATTGGCACATAAGTTAAATTGATAAAATTTAATTATTTAATATTGGGGAAATAATAAATAAAGCACCCAATATTAAATAAGGGGACATGGTTTGTAATCTCATAGTTATTGTCACATAGTTTTGTGTAATACCACTTAGTGGTTTTGTGGGAGCTTGCTTCTATAAAAGCAACCACAAAGGTAGTTATTGTGAGATGCAATTTTGCATGATTAGCTTTGGTTAGCATTTTTGAGGGTTTGAAGCATGGCACAGGATGTGTGGTTGCATGCTTGTTCGCATGGATTGTTTGGAGAGAGCTTGTTGCTTCAATGGTGTTCATAGAGACTCAGAAGATGTATTGTAACCTTTATTGCTGAATAATACATGAGAGATGGATGCTTTTGGAGGTTGGGTTTTTTTCCTCTTGAGGGTTTTCCTAGGGTATATCTTGTGTCACATTTTCATGGGTATGTTGTCTATTCTCTTGCATGTGGATTCTGAATACTTAGATGCATAGATTTCTTTATGGGTTATGTGGAAATTGTCTTTAATTTGCTGCAAGTTTCCAACAATTAGAAGTAGTTTAGTTACAGTCATTATTGTAGGTACCAGTAACAACTAAGGTTCAATTTTACTTTCGTTGTTTTATAGTTTTTATGAGTTTTCAGCAACTAGAATAACTTTAGTAGGTTAGTTTGAGTAGTTTGAGTCAATGAAGGCATATATCTTATTGCACCAACATAAGCTTATGCTCCTTGGTTGATAATCTAATGTAATCTTAAGAAATGTCAAGTGGATTGTTCAGTTTGTTAACCTTATGAATTGAGTGACTTTCACCAAGTTTACAAAACATTAACTTAGAATCTACATTTTTGGCACTATTTTCGATGATGGTACTAACTTCATAGACCCATTTTAGTAGTTTTCATCTAGTTAAATTTCCCTTCTTAAGTATTAGGACTGTTAGAAACTGCCTTTTTCAACATCAAGCTACTAACATTGTGTAGGATCATGGCCGTACAAAGTTCAATTTACCATATGTAGAGGTGAAGAGATAACCAAGGAAGATTCATCCCTTCAAACATTCAAGACAGAGAAGATACTAGTGGTTTTCCTAAATATACTAGGGAGACTATTGAAAGAGTAGACACTGCTCTTACATCTTCATCAACTTCATCATCACCATCATCTTTCGCACCTACAAAAGGGACCTTTCGAACAATGGGGAATGCACCACTAGATGATCTAGAACATGGAACCTTTGAGTTCCCTACTATTAATCAAGCCAGAGCCTCTGTGTTAAAGAATATGCCACTATCAGGATTACTAGTATTTTATGGCTTGGTAATAGAGGATCCAAATACTTTCCTCTTTGAGTTTGATGTTTTGTGCAGAAGTTATGATTACACTACTGATGTACACCAACTCAAGCTCTTTCCGACTACTTTAAAAGATGCTACCCTCAACTGGTTTATGGGGCTTGGTAGAGATGTCCCAGATTGGGACACTATGAAGACAAAGTTCTTGGAGAAGAACAAGGACTATTGTAGAGGATTAGACCAAAGAAAAGATGATATTTTCTCAATGTCACAAAAGGAGGATGAGCCACTAGAAGATTATATTGAGAGGTTTTAGTTTATTTTGAATAAAAACCCCCAACATAAATTGTTAGAGGAATCCCTTAAGTTGGTATTTTTAAGGGGGATTAATGAAGACAATATGGATGCCCTCAACCTTATTGGAGGAGGGGATATTTCCAAAGGAACTTTTGAAGAAATTTTGAAAGTTTGTAGGAATTGTTCCAAGACTCTATCTAGGAATCCAAGAGGGGAGAGGTCATCCATCTCAAGTAAATCCTCTAATGGGGCTTCTAAAGTTGAAATAAGTAATTTATTATTCAACCTGAAGTAGGAAATAATAATTCATCTAGCAACATAGTTGGACACACTCCATATCAAGAAGAAGTAGGAGGAAGCAGAAGTCATGCTCACTGAGTACTATCCTAATTGTAGACAACGGACGGCCAATTTTAAGTAAAATAGTGGCCAGTATCCAACAAGAAAAGGTTGAAAAACTAGACTTTCAACCAATGGAAGGAGATGATGGAAAAAAATTCTACATAGCACAAAGGAGGCCATGGTAGCAAAGACAAGGTATGCCACCAGATCCCCTTAGTTTTAATCCATCTTTCCCTTCTAGCAATCAAAACTTTTTTGCTTGGAACACTCAGCCCTGGAAAACAAGCCAAAACTAGTGGTAGATTCCTCAACGATGGCCACAAACCCAACCAAATTGGAACTAGCCACCAAACCCATGGCCACAACAAAATTTTAAATTTTCCAACTATAATCCACAGTGGTCGAATTAGCAAAATCAATGGAAACAACCCACTATGAATCACCAGCAGCCTATGCTACCACCACTTCTACCATAGTAGCAAGCTCCGATGCCTCCAAATCCTCAATATCAACCACCTAAACCATCACAAATACCTAACCAACCTACACCTAACCCTAACACTAAGCCTATTTAGCAGGCTTATACTAATGAAGATATGCAATACCCCACTTATGGGGTAGAGATGAGTGATATCCACCTCAAATCAGGAAAGTAACTTGTTGGGCCTTCATCTCCCCAAATTATAGAAGTGGAGGATAAGGAACTTGTAGTTGCGGCTTTTGATAAACCACTTTTGGAGCCTAGGCAAAACTAGTCACCCCAAACTACTTCAAATCTTAAGCCACCATTTCTTGAATGCCTAGCTCTAGAAAAGCATCACACACAAGCTAAGATTGACCTTTTAGGGTAGTTGAAAGATGTTAACATCAATACTCTACTTATCCAAGCTATCAAAGATATTCCCATCTACACTAAGATAGTGAGAGATCTATGTCTTAAGAAGCCAGGCAGAAAGAAGAAATATCCAAAAATAGTTCATGTTTTGGGGAATCTTTAAGACATCATGTTGGAAAATATTATAGTCCCTAAGTATATTGACCCTGGTAGTCTAAATGTGGATGTCAAGATCAATGGGACTCTCATTAAGAAAACTTTGATAGACTTGGGAGAAATTATCAATGTAATGACAAAAGAAACAATGAAATTGCTTCAATTGATCAACCTCAGGCCTACAAAAACTATTTTATAATTAGTTGATAGATCCATAGTTAAATCTAAAGGAATTATTGAAGATATAGTTAGTGCATTGGATTCATGGGAATACCTTGTATACTTCATAGTATTGCAACCTAAAGATAATCTTGCAGGTTATCCACTCATCCTAGGTAGGCCTTGGTTAGCAACAGTTGATACCTTCATAGGATGTAGATCTAGTATGATGATCATATCCAATGGGACAATAACAAAGAACTTGGTTCTTTATCCACCTACCTAGCCATATGCAAATATGGAGCATTCCATTTGGCCTAATTTGGGCAAAGAAGAGGAAGGAAACTACTCTCTTCAGACACTGATGACTATTGAGTGCATCCCTTTGTTGGATGATGAAGATGAAGATGGGCTCATTTCTCATATTATACAAAATGATTGTGGCAGGAGCTCTCAACAATAGGATTTTCTCATATGTCTCTTGGACCTCTTACAAATTATTGTACCTACCGATTCTACTAAAGAAATATCTCAATTATTTCATTCACTACTTCCTCAGCAATGTTTTCCAATTATACCAAGCCTTGATCTCTCATTAGTTCAAGAGTTATCAAAAGATTTGGTAACTCTTCCAGGAAGGATGTTGAATATTAATAATGCCTTGGCTGAAGAACAACAAAACTCTCTGCAGTTAGTGTTGTAGGCACACTTAGCTACATATGCATGGGATTATCATGATATGAGAGGTATTGATCCTAACCTCTGCATGCATAGGATTTATATTAATGAAGGTTATATACCAATCAAATAGCCTCAAAGGTGTATGAATCAAGCTCTAAGGGATATTGTAAAATTTGAACTTCAAAAGCTCTTGGATGTTGGTTTTATATTCCCAATTTCAGATAGTGAATGGGTTTCACCGTTGGTTATAGTTCCTAAGAAAGGAGGAAAATGGATTCTGTGTTGATTATAGAGAATTAAATACTGCTACAAGGAAGGATCATTTTCCATTTCCATTTATTAACTAGGTTCTTGACTCTTTGGCTAGAAAGAAATATTTTTCATTTCTTGATGGTTTCAGTGGTTACAACCAGATCAAGATTGCACCAGGGGATCAGGATAAGACCACATTCACCTACCCCTGGGAGAATTATGCATTTTTTTCTACCCTTTGGCTTGTGTAATGCTCCAGCTACCTTTCAGCATGCATTACTCAGCATATTTTCTGATTTTACACATAACTACATGGAGATATACATGGACAATTTCACCACTTACGGTGAAACCTATGAGGAAGCCCTAAGTAACTTGGAGAAAGTATTAAAAATATGCAAAGAAAACAATTTATTTCTCAAAAATGAAAAGTGTTTCATGATGATGACACAAGGCATTGTGTTAGGACATTTTATATCCAATGAAGGCATACAGGTTGATCCAAAGAAAATTGAGATTATATCTAATCTACATGTACCACAGAAGCAAAGGGATGTTAGAAGCTTCCTAGGACATGGAAGTTACTACAGGTGATTTATACAATATTTTAGTAAGATTGTTGCACCTTTGTTCACTTTGTTAATAAAGGATTCTAAATTTGATTGGACTGATGGTTGTCAGAATTCATTTGACAAACTAAAAGGCAGCTTTAACATATGCACCAGTCCTCAAAGGGCTAAACTGGACATTTCCATTTCATATTCATACTGATGCATCTGAATTTTCCATTGGAGGAGTCCTAGGGAAGAAGGAATGAACTAAGGAGTATGCAATCTATTACATCAGCAAGAACCTTCAAGGAGCATAATTGAACTACACTATCATAGAAAAATAAATGCTTGTAGTTTTCTATGCTATTAACAAGTTCAGACATTATATAACTGGTTATTAGTTGTTCATACATACAGATCATACAGTTATTAGGTACCTAATGAACAGACCAGTGGTAGGTGGTAGACTTGTAAGGTGGCTATTATTGCTACAGAAATTTGACATAAAAATTGTTGACAAGCCTGGAAGGACTAATGTGGTTGTTGATTCCTTGTCTTGATTGCCTACTCAATCATTAGAGGGAGTTGTTGGTGATTCCTTTCCTAATGAGTATTTATTTTCTCTAAATGTGAACACACCATGGTATAGAGACATAGCAAACTATTTAGTGTCGAGATAGATTCCAAGTTACTTTTCTCCAAGAGAGAAAAGATAGTTGGTTCATAAATGCTTCCCTTATTCATGGATTGCCGGATTTTAGTTCTACACTAGTCTAGATAATATTATGAGGTGTATTCAAGAGGATGACGTTTGACATAATGAAATCATACCATGATGAACCTTATGGTGGAAATTTTGCAGCTAAAAGGATAGCTTTCAAGATTTTGACAATAGGATATTATTGGCCAACATTACATAAGGACTCTGTTAAATATTTTAGAAGCTATGACCACTGCTAGAGGATAGGAAGACCTACAAGATCTGATGAAATTTCCTTGCAACCCCAACTAGCTTTAGCTCCTTTTGACAAATGGGGGATAGATTTTATTGGACCTATCTCTCCTAGTTCAAATAATAAAGAATACATATTGGTATGCACTGATTACTTAACCAAGTGGGTTGAAGTAAAAATATTGCAGTTTTCTAGGGATGACAATGTTGCAAAATTTTTATGAGGATATCTTCACTAGATATGGTGTTCCAAAAGAAATAGTGACTGGTCAAGGGCCACAATTCACATCAGACCTTATTACAAAGTTGATGGAAAAATATCAGATCAAGCACAAGAATTCTACCCCATATCATCCTCAAGCTAATGGGTCAGTTGAGGTTACTAACAAGGAGATTGAAAATATATTGACCAAGACAATATAGCTACCTAGAAGAGATTGGGTATCCATATTACCAAAATTTGTCTGGGCATACAGGACTACATGGAAAACAACAACAAGGTTTACTCCATATGAGTTGGTTTATGACAAAATAGTAGTAATGCCTATAGAATTTGAGTATAAAACTCTTAGGACAATAGTGGACTTAGGCATGGATTTAATAGAGGCACAAAAGGAAATGTTTCACTGCTTGAATGGGTTGGATGAAATCCGGATGGAAGAAATTCATCATACAAAAGTGATACAACAACAACACATAAAGTGGCATGATTAGTTTATCAAGACAAAAGAATTTAAGGAAGGAGATTGGGCTCTATTGTATGATTCAAGGTATAAGGATTTCAAGTTCAAATTTCAGTCTAGGTGCTAGGCCCTTATGAAATTAGTAAGGTTTATCCAAATAGAGTAGTACAATTGCATACCATTGATGCAATTTGCTTCTCCCTTCTTGTTAATGGACATAGACTCAAGTTATATAAGAAGCCAATGCAACATGATGACTTCATTTTTTTGCTCATACAACAATATGGTGCATGCAATGAGACTAAAATAGAATTTGATTCCCTGAGTCCTACATCTATTTTAAGGGACATTCCAAGCACATCTAATAACCTAGTGGTTGAGTTACACAACTCAGCCCCTGAGGTTGCCTCAACCTAATTTTCAATACTTTACCACATACACACACGGCACAATAAATCTACACACACTGCACAGTTATGATAACAATATAGATATCTTTACACAGTTAATGTTCAACATGTTACAAAGGGACTTGATGTCGATGGGACCTGTAGCTTCACACTATCTATGAGATGTTTGGGACTTGTCACTGCAAGAGCTCGTAGCACACTTCGAGAAGCTGGAAAAAATATTTTATTTAAAAAGTGTTTTATTTATTGCAAGGTTATCACCATTGATTTCCATTATACCCACCTATTCCACCTAACACTCGCGGCATAATTATTTATTGCTCATGTACACTTACAACCTTTTCAATGTCACATCATCTGCTTACACCTATCTAACCATATCCGCTCACCATCCACGATACTTATTGTAAGTGTGGAATAAGTAATGATTAAAATAACTAAAAACACTTCTTAATAAGACATTATATCAAAGATTCAAAAGCAATTAAACTAATTTAAAGAAAGAATCTACTGAAAGCATCATATTTTTCTCTATCTCTAAAGATTTATTAAGTCACGGAGCTCTCAGATTTGGTAAGCATTGTGACTGTTAAAATGCCAATCTAGAGAATGAGATGTTGCTAAAATGCAATGATATAATCCTATATGATGATTTTCTAAATGATAAAAGGAAGCTATTGTAATCTAAATTGACATTAAACTATGATAAAAGGAAGCTACAGTAATATACGATGCAGCCATGATATTGATTCTATACTATGATTGCTATTGCTAAATGATTCTATGTTGAATTGCTTGAATACTAAGATGATTGATTGCTATTCCTGCATAGTAATATTACACAAAGGTGAGGATTTAGGCTCAAATTGCATCACTAACAGCCAAGATGGATGTCACCAGATTTACTACAGAGGGGGCTCAAGCTACAGTCAAGAGATTGCAAAGATTGGAAGATGGTACCACCGTAGCAGATTATATGCAAGATTAATTCTATGATGCCATCCCTTCAGAGCATAGAGTGAGCTACAAGCAGTCCCGATCTGGCAGGACTCGTTCACAGACTATTAGTGTAGGTGTGACTCAGTCTCTTCCCAGAGACCCGAGAGATCCCGGTACATCCGGTGGTGGTGGAGGGACTGGTCCTAAGATACCTGTACCATGTAGAGCCAGCAACACCTAGTTTTCATGAAATGATTCCTCTATTGTATTTTGAGATGATGATGTATATTCTAATTACAACCATTTTTTGCTAATATATCTCTCTTTATTTTAGATATCACTATGTACTTGACATTTATGATTTTGAGATCTATATGATATGCAGTGGATTTAGCAATCTACTATGTGTTCTATATGATTCTATGATGGATGCATTTACTTTCCTATGTTCTATATGCCATGTGATAATCTTTATATTATGATGTTATGGATGCAGTTTATAATCATGATGATATGCTATGATATATGATGTTCTATTTATGATTTGTATAATGATGATGTATAGATGTATGATGTACGTATGCATGATGTGTAATTTTATATGATAATGTACCTATATACATGGATGTGGATGTAATGATTCAAATGATTTATGATATGTAATGGGATGTGTGTGTTTTATTCTTGTGTAAATGTAATAAATGGATAAAAATGATGTATGATATTTGATATGTTAAATGGATTTATGATATGTGATATGACGAATGGATGTATGATATGAAACTATAGAGATTTATGATTTTTGAGATTTTTTTATGCAATCTTATGACATTTAATATGAGAAATATTAAATGATCAATGCAAATTATTTGATTTAGATGAATGAATGATGAAATGATAATTAAATGCTTCCTAATGTATGCAATGAAAATGATGATGCAACTATATGATAACGATTACGTTTTTGTAAATGTCAAGTATACTCAATATATTATGATAAAAGATAATCATTAATTTGAATCCTTCACGAGCTTTTGTAACAAAGACTTTGCAGATGTAAAACTATTATGAATGCAATCTAATTTTACCATGCAAATATTGGAATTCTAACAATAATTATATTTTTCTTTCTATCATCATAGAGCTTTTTAAATGTTGAAAGTGAGTACAAGCATCAATGGTATAATGTAGACCAATGATGACCTAAGTATTACTTCCATGATTTTTGATATTGTAAGTGAACACAAGCATCTAGGTATAATTAAACTAAGATGACCTAAGCATTTCTTGCATAAATAGAAAAGAATTAACCATTTTCCTATGTGAATTGGAATGTCATCCATGATACTTTGTAGAGCACTTCCCACGACAATTCACACAATAATTATGATTAATTCATAGATAGAAAATAAAGAAAAATACCATTCTCCTTCCTAGCTTCTCTAGTTCAATACATCATCAAGTTACTCCAAAGGAATGATAACAATAATCAAAGTACAACATATCCAACCTTCACTTAAAGTATTTCAACCATTATTCAGATTAGATCATCAATCCTATTTTTTATGATGTTTTTGTGATTTTTGATAGTTTTGACCAAAGACCTATCCTAGGGGCCTCAGGGGCTGATCAAAGATTAGCCTTGCCTACATTATATATGCAAAGACCATGTATTTCGACTAACACAGACTCATGTTTTTGACTTTTTGATACTAACTTTTTGACCTTTTTCTTTTTGGATTTTCTATTGCAATTATGGATTTTTGATGTGTTTCCGATGGTGATTAATGTTTCATGTTGGGTTGTGTTTTGATCATTGTTTTCATTGCGTTTGTCTCCCTATTGTTTGTCCATTTCGTTAATCTTGAGATTTATTTCCCCCAATGAGGTTGAGATGTTACCTCCAAGCTAGGGTGAGACATGCCCACTCGTAATGATATGATAACGGATGTAAAATGATGGTGAAAGCAACCACCATGACATGTGTCCTATAGATAGAAAAGTTGGTTCAAAACACAAATAGCACCTATTTCCAATTTTTCACTATATGTTTTTATTGCACTTTTTCGGTCTTTTTTATTTATTTTATATTTTTCTATTTTTTGATATATTTTTTTCCATTACCAAGACACCTATTTGTCAAATTTTCATCAAGGTAACCCTTTTCAGAAACTAATTTGTTCACTAAGTGACTCAGGTGTAGAACTTTTTGAGATGGATATTGTTGATAGGTTCATCGAACAGATCCCCTTCAGGTGTAGACAATTGATATGCTCCAAATCCATAAACTAATATGATGACAAAGGGACCTATCCAGTTAGGTTCAAACTTCCCTTTCTTTTCTTTGTCTTGTTGATTTCTAGGGTTTTCCTTCAGGACCAAGTCACCAACCTGCAAGACTCTAGGTTTTACCCTGTGATTGTAGCTCTTGGACATTCTTTGTTGGTATGATTTCAAATGATTGACAGCTTGTTGATGGTGTTCATCCAACAATTCCAATTCTTGTGGTCTAGAGATTCTATAATCCTCATCTGTAATGATACCCTTTAGTGAGACACAGAGTGATGGTATTTCTACCCCAATAGGTAGGATGGCCTCTGATCCATATACTAAGGTGGATGGTGTAGCTCTTGTTGGTGTTCTGATGTTGGTTCTATAGGCCCATAATGCAGGATTTAGCTGAACATGCCAATCACGTCCAACATCATTAACCATTTTCTTTAGTATTTTTAGAATTGTCTTGTTTGAGGCCTTGGCTTGGCCATTTCCTTAAGGATAGCACGGTGTTGAGAAATGATGTTTGATATGAAATCTTTCACATAATTGTTGGGCGTCCTAGTTCTTAAATGGTCTTCCATTGTTTGTAACAATGGACTAAGGTATGCCATACCGAAAAATTATGTAATTTAGGATGAATGAAGAAATCTATTTTCTAGTGATTGTTGTTAAGGGGACCACTTCTATCCATTTTGTAAAGTATTACGTTGTTGTGATTATGAATTTTTTTCCATTGGATGAAGATAGATTTATCTTTCCTATCAGGTCTAATCCCCACTAACAAAAGGGCCATGTTGATGTGAATGGGTGCAATTCTTGTGTTGGTGCATGGATTAGATTACCATGGATCTGACATTTCTTAACAAATTGATAAGACTCCTTTTCCATGTTCGGCCAATAATACCACAAACGGAGGAGTTTATTTGCTAGGGTTGGTCCACTTGAATGAGTTCCACAAATACCTTCATGAACCTCACGTAATGCTATTTCAGATTCATTGTGTTCTAGACACTGAAGAAGAGTGCCATCTAGACCTTGATGGTAAATTATGTCGGCTATCAATGTATGTCAAGCGGATTGGCAGATGAAGTTACGATTTTGGTTTCTAGAAAGATCAGGAGGAAGGATATTATCCTTGAGGTAAGTATAGATCTCTCCATATAGTGATTTTTGAATGTTTGTTAGTTGGCATATGGTCTATGATTCAGGATTATCATAGGTAGGGTTAGATACTTGTTCTACCATAAACTCATAATGACCCTACTTTTCTAATAATTGCAAGAGGGAAGCAATTGTTGCCATAGCATTCATTGCTTTGTTTTCTACTCTTGGTATTTGTTTGAACTTGATATCCATGAAATACTTTTTGAGATCATCTATAATTTTCTTATATGGCATGAGATTTTCATCCTTTGTCTGATATGTGTCATTTACCTAATAGATGACAAGCTGTGAGTCCCCATACACTTGTATTTCTATGATTTTCCATTCAATTGCCACTTTGATGTTGATAATCAATGCTTCATACTCAGCTACATTATTGGTACATGGAAACATTAGTCTATAGGACCTTGGGATGGTGTGTCCTTAAGGTGTAACAAATAGAATTCCCGCACCAGACCCCCTTTGTGTGTATGATCCACCAAAATAAAGTCTCCATTTTTGTGTGGAAATATTCAAAATTTCTACATCTAGAAATTTAATGTTCACTGGATGACTATCCTTTAATGGAGCTTCAACTAATTTATTAGCTATCACCTATCCTTTGATGGCTTTCCGATCTACATAATGGATATCAAACTCACTTAACATCATGACCCATTTTGCTAGTCTCCCTATTAGAGCAGCTTTGCTAAGTAGATATTATATTGGGTCTATTTTAGCTATGAGTCTGACTGTATGAGTCAACATGTAATGTCACAACTGTTGGGTTGAAAATACCACTACCAAACAAGCTTTTTCTATGAATGTATAATTTATTTCATATCTATTGAGAGTCTTGCTAATATAGTAAATAGTTTGTTCCTTTCCTTCAGAATCTTCCTGTGCCAATAGAGCTCCTCAAGAAATGTCAGCTGTTGTGATATATAGTAATAATGGTCTCTCTATTGCAAGTGGCATGAGTATTGGAGGTGACATCAAATATTTCTTTATCTAGTTAAAATTTGTTTCGCATTCATGATCCCACTTGAATGATACATTCTTATGAAGTAGATGATTGAATGGATGGATTTTGTCTACCAATTGGGAGATAAATCTCCTGATGGATTGTAGCCTGCCTTGTAGGGACCGTAATTGACTGATATTTTTAGGTGATGGCATCTCCATTATTGCTTTGACCTTAGCCAGATTGATGCAGAGTAGGATGGAGGAACAATCAACCAAGCTTTGAAAACTAAACACCAACACAAAATCAAATAACTAGCACAACTTCCATAGGGTCAGCTCTATGGCTTTCCAATTCACAACTGAGCAACTGAAAGACCAATTCTTCAAAGAAAACTATAAGAACATCCACTGATCACCCATATAGCATCCATATTCCATCAAAAAGACATTTCCAAGCTTACAAGTAAGATTCATTTGTCAAAACATAGAAAAACATTAAGTCACCGTATCCAAGGGCTAGTAGAATTAGCCCACTTTTACAAAGAAGGTACACTTTAAACTCCACCAAACCTTATGAAACCTTGGGGAAGCAATTAAAATTTCCAAAAACTATTAAATCCACCACTAGTTTCTAGAAATCACTCTTCCAACATAGCAAAACCAAAAACCCTTGATTCTAGGACTTCAAAAGGAGGGTTTATTGTAAATCATACCTCCAGACCTTTCCAGACCCTGCCACCTATTCAAACACTCATATTTATGCCTGTACAAGCTTTAAAATTCATCACATAGGTTATTTCTTCCAGAAAACTCATAAACCATCATTTAGTTCCTCACTTTCACAAGGAAAATCACCCAAATTCAACCTAGGGCAACACCCAAAACCCACAAACACACTTCCTCCAACCTCCACAGCATTTGGAAACCTATGTTACAAAAAATTGGGTCATTCCATTGAGTTACAATTGCTACAGTAGGTGGAATACCCTAAAAACTCATTTTATTACTCTCAAAACACCAACTTGCACCAAAACAGAGAAGTTTCAAGAAAACAAAGATAACTCACTCCAAAATTAATAGTTTTCAATAAAACCTAAAGCATTTGAAAGTGGACTCAATGCCCTAAAATACCATGTCATTCTTCAACCAAGATCTGGAGTTGTACAGACTGTACCAGCCAAGCAAAGTTCAGGAAAATAGGAAAAACATGGGATTTCAGACCACCCGGTAGTAAAATGAGGATATATCACTCAATTCTCAATGAAATAACACCATTCTAATTCCAAAATAAATATTATTCAATTATATATCCATCCATTATAGGCTTGGAGTGTGGAAAATTTTGTACAGGTCGTACAATGCATGTAATCAGCAATTTCTTAATGGAAAACACAAAAAAATAGCAAATTTCTTATTAGAAACTCATTCCAAACTTCTTCAACAGCCTCCCCTTCAAGATATTACAACAATATATCATGCTACCACCTGAAAAATACCTCTTGGGGTTCATATAACTAACCACAAACTAACTTAACCCTTACATATGCTTAATTTTGCATTGTTTGACAATTTATTAACAACAAACACAAAATAATGCAACCTTTTGCATTTTTGGAACAACTAACCTTAAAAACCCCCCAATTACATGAATAATAGTCTCAAAGACCTTATTTAACATTAATTTACTCAAATACCCCTACATTCCTGATGCCTTCCTTCAAAGGATGAATTGTTGAAATTGTGTGTACTGGGTGCTCCTACACCATGCACCCTGGCTTGAAAATTCTTTCAAGTCTCTTGGAAGCCTTCACCTGCAACAAAGTTGGATCTCCATCCTCTGATACTCCTTGTAGATGCTTCATCTTGACCTTTGGCTTTGTCTTGTCCATGTGTAGCATTCCCTTGCTTGAATTGATTCATTGGTTTTGCACTATCAATCTCAGATTTGCACTTGCATACCTTAACCAACTGCTCCCAACATTCTCAACATGTTCACACAACACCACACCATATGCTTCACCTTTCATTTTGACTCTTGGCTTAACCTCCATCACCAAAATAATCAAAACAAAGAAATAGCAAACAATCCTCTTCATTCTCTGCCTCTTCATTTTCCTCCTCACAACTTTTCCCAGCTTTCCCATGCTCAAAACAATCTACACAGTAGCATACACAACCCCTATCCAATCCATATTCTATGTTTTCTGCTCCATCCCAATTGGAGATTTTCCAAAATTTTTTCCTCTAGCCTTCACTAGGCCATTCACCATCAACTCTTCCTTTCTTGGAAATTCACTTATTCATTTTAGTTGATCTTCTTCATCAGTCAAAGTGACTGCACCTTTCTCATTAACTTCACACTCTCCTACAAACTTACTCACTGCCCCTTCTTTTACTTTATCTTCTTCTTCCAATAAGTCTTCATGAGCATCCTCAAAGACATCTTCCTATTCCTTCATCTTCTCTGCACCTTTAGGTTCCTTGACTTTTAGGCTTTGCATCAGTATCATTATCTTATTGACCTCTGTATCCTCTGTCACACAGTCCACTATGTTCACAATCCCTATCTTCTTATCACTTACATCTATTGTTAAGGGACACTCCACTACCCCAATCATGATCTTGTTATAATTTTCAAGCCTTTCATGGCTTTCTCCATCCTTCCCACCTTTCTTTTCTATATCTCTTCTTTCTCCTTTAACATTCTCAGCCTTCAAAACTTCCCTGTCATCAGATCTTCTGCCTTGCTGCAACTCATCTTCTTTGTTATCAGACTTTTGTGGCTCCCCATTACCCTGTCCATTTAGTAGACATTGCTTCTCACCTTTATAGACCTCACTAGGCCTTCCTTGGCTCTCCATTGATAACTCTCCTTCATTCTTATTCTTTTCTCTTAGAGGGATCTCTGCCCCAAGTGCCTTCTTCTCACAATACTCTGTCTCAGCTTCTTGTACCACTGTACTTTTCATAGGTGTCTGCCCTAGAACACCATTAACCTTCAATGAACAAACTTCTTTATGTCCTTTATCTTCAACACAACCTTCAAAATTACCTTGCTCTTTTGAGGTCATTTTACCCTTGACTCTTTCTTTTCCATCACCCTTCACACACTTTAACTTTGAATCTTCCTCTGCTCTTATTATCTCAGTAATCTTTTTACATGTGGTGGCTGCAACTTTGTCTTTGTCTTCTTCACACTCTCTATCCTTATCTTGTGCCCTCAAGGTCTTTTCATGTTTGACCTTCACTTCCCTTGTCTCTCTTATGTCTTCAATCTACACTATCCTTTCCAATGCTTCTTCATGGTGTTTTCCTTTCTCCATTGCAACTATGTTATGCCCTATTGTCTCTTCCAGGTTCCCTTGTTCCTTTTGCTCCAGTATCTCTCTTTTTCCACACATCCCTATCCTTCTTTGTGTCCCTTCTTCCTGCAAACAACTCAAAATATACCTTTTCCCATCCTTTTCAATTTCATACACATTAAGCCTCCCATCATGCATAGCAAATCTATCATATTGCCAAACCCTTCCTAGTATCATATGACAATCCCTTATAGGCATAATATCACATAATAGAACATCTTTATAAGGACCAATTTCAAAATCTACAAATGCTTGCTCTCTAACCATAACATGCTAACTATCATTTACCCAATATGCCTTGTAAGGTGATTCATGTTTTAGCCTTGTCAAATGCAAATTTTCAACCATTTCTTCTAAAACAACATTACCCAATGAACCTAATTCAATCATCACTTTATAGATCTTACCTCTACATTTTCATTTGGTCTGGAAGGTAGCATGCCTGATTTGTCCTTCTTTCTCATCCAGGCTTCTGAAGTCCATAGTATCTTGTATCTTCTAATGCTTCTCCTGCAATCTTCAAGAGATCTACTTCCTCGCTCTGATACCACTCTGATGCATAGCAAGATGGAGGAACAATCAACCAAGCTTTGAAAACCAAACACCAACACAAAATCAAATAACTAGCACAACTTCCATAGGGTCAGCTCTATGGCTTTCCAATTCATAACTGAGCAACTGAAAGACCAATTCCTCAAAGAAAACTATAAGAACACCTACTGATCACCCATATAGCATCCATATTCCATCAAAAAGACATTTCCAAGCTTACAAGTAAGATTCATTTGTCAAAACATAGAAAGACATTAAGTCACCGTATCTAAGGGCTAGTAGAATTAGCCCACTTTTACAAAGAAGGTACACTTTAAACTCCACCAAACCTTATGAAACCTTGGGGAAGCAATTAAAATTTCCAAAAACTATTAAATCCACCACGAGTTTCTAGAAATCACTCTTCCAACATAGCAAAACCAAAAACCCTTGATTCTAGGACTTCAAAAGGAGGGTTTATTGTAAATCATACCTCCAGACCTTTCCAAACCCTGCCACCTATTCAAACACTCATAATTATTCTTGCACAAGCTTTAAAATTCATCACATAGGTTATTGCTTCCAGAAAACTCATAAACCATCATTTAGTTCCTCACTTTCACAAGGAAAATCACCCAAATTCAACCTAGGGCAACATCCAAAACCCACAAACACACTTCCTCCAACCTCCACAGCATTTGAAAACCTATTGTGTGTATGAAAATTAAGTGTGTAAATGAATTGAAACAAATATTCAAACACACCAATAGAACATTGTATCAAAACAGAATATAAAAGATAAAGAGATGCAAACTCAGTATTCTGCTTCCATTGTCGTCCTATCGTCCTCTATCTTTAGTGTTTTTGTAGATTACAGCCTTGTGTTCTCAGATTATAGGCTAGGCTCAACAAACTGTCTTCCTAAAGAACGAGATTTTGCTATGATATGAATTCATGATTAAGCTATGATAATGATTTTAGCTAAGAAACTTGAAATAAACATGATGCTATGATAAATGAATACTGTGTAATGTATTCTATTGTTAATCTAATTAAAACAAAACACTATTAACAGAACTTTAAATTGAAGAAATTTTAAATAAACTTGGCTATAAAATAAAAATTCTTCAAGAACGTTCCGTCTTTCTCTATCTCCAGAGATTGGTTTGAAGCTTTCTGGCTCTCAGATTGTGTGAGCTTCTCCAAATGACTGCTGCAGAACGAGTATGCAAAGGAAAACTATCCTAAATGATGGTGAAGATGGACAGGGGCTGTAATTATGTACAGGGGCTGTAGATGAGATGAGTCATGATTCTATTGCTATGATTGCTATACTATTGCTATGATAATACTCTATGAATGCTAATGTTGCTTGTAATTTGGCTATAGTTTTCTTGCTTCAAATTCTATATGATTTGGAGCTCCCGGCAGCTGTATTTATAGATTTTTGCAGGCTTCATCCCGGCTGGCAAGAATCTACGGCTGTGAATTGTCTGGGATGTTTGAATGGTGAGATTGAGTGTCATAGGCTAGTGCATGAGGAGGCTGAGAGATCTATATACATCGGAGTTTCATTCAATCCATCTAACAAAGCTCTACGCTTTAACAGAGAAATTTAATTTTCCGGTTTCAAGCAGCTTGTTTCCTCGAGTTGAAGATAATCCCAAATAAATAAATATTTAAATTTATTTCCTTTATCAGTTGGATATTCGATTTTCGATTTTGAAAACTATAGAAGAATTAATTAAATATTTTGGTAACATTTAATCATGAATGACTTTAGAAGATTTTTGAAATATTTAGAAGAATTTAATTAAATATTTTTGGAAATATTTAATTATGAATAGATTTTTGAATTGATTTAGAGGAATTTTGAATGACGAAAACGAATATCAGATAAAGAATAACTAAATATTTCGAATATTTTAATTATAAATGATATTTAGAAGAATTATAATATTTTAATCTTTATTTGAATAAAATATTCAAACTAAGATTATATGATAATTAATATAAATAAATTGTAACATTTATTTAATTAATTAAGAAATGAATATGAAAAGGTGATTAAATATTTAATCGAAATGAAATCATGAACAATATAAATAAATTATTTAAATTTATTTATACGCAGATAGAATCAAAAGATTTTAATTAAATATTAAAAATATTTAATTAATCAATTTAATAAATGACATTTAATTCATTTTGCTGGTATACATTTTGCCCTCTTCGCTCTAGGGATGTGTTTTACGATTACTCGTTAATTCAAATTTTGCCCCAAATATTGATTTTCAAAATAATGATAAGTATATGCCCCCGCGAACGATGAATCGATGTTTGAATTTTTTGAATTTTTTTAGATTTTTGTGGAATTTTTCAATTTTTTTGATTTTGAAGATGTCGATTCATCGTTCAAAAATAATGATGTGAAGAAACTGACCCGAAGAAATATTAAATGAAAATTTGACAAATAAATTGCTCAGATGAAAAAATATGATAAATGTCTAATTTTACATTATATAGTTAAAAAATGTCATTTTCTGCCATTTTCAATTTTAACCCAAGAAAAATTTGTAAATCTTGGTTCGTTGACAATCACCAAGACTCAACACCCACACCGTTTCGAGCGATCCCACGTTGAGTCAAAGAACCCACGCGACTACCTGACTTCCCATGATGTGTCTCAGAATCGCTTGTCCATTTAAAATTCTTCTATTCACAGACGCTTTAATGTTTTAATTCAAAAACATTGAGTTTTAGCGCTTTTAAAGTTTTTTGTAGCGCACTCAACAATTTTCGTAGAGCATACAATATTGTAGCGCCCTTAAGGCGTATCGTAGCGCATTTGAAATTTTCCACAGCGCATAATTTTCCATAGCGCCCGTGATATATTTCATAGCGCTTTTGATTATTTCCATAGCGCATATGAAATCATAGCGCACCTGATTTGTTTTATAGCGCTCTTAAAAATTATTATAGTGCAAACTTTTCCATAGCGCCCGTGATATAAATCATAGCGCCATTAATTGATTTTGTAGCGCAAAATTTTATTTAGCGCTGATAAAGATTTTTGTAGCGCATACAACTAGTTCTGTAGCGCTTTTTGTTCCACATGATAAATTTGTTTCCCAAATTGTTGGAGAACAAATAGTAGTTGATAAATTTGCTTTTAAAGTTGTTAAAAACAAATAGTATAGATAAGTTTTCTTCTAAAGTTGTTAGAAAGAAACTTGATGTTGATTATTTGCGTTCCATGATGATGGAAAACAAATAATTTGATTGATTCATTTTGAATTGATATGTTAAAATGATTTGATATTGATGTTGTTTTGATAATGTATGTGAACAGGAGAGACTAGGTGTCTTGCAGATACGAGAGGCTTTTCCGAGTACATGGTCATTGATTCCACATTTATTACAGTTTGATAGAGATGTCATTGATGCTTGTGGTTTGACTGCATTACTTGATATGCCCGAGGTTCACCTCAATAGGGCTCTATTGACAGCACTTGCAGAGAGGTGGCATAGCGATACCAACACCTTTCATTTACCGACCGGCGAGATTACAGTGACTCCCGAGGATGTATATCGCATCCTACGGATCCCAGTGATGGGAGAGGTAGTTGTGTTTGACAGATGAGAGGCTGGAGGTACTCTTGCTTTGAGATGGATATTCAGAGATGATCAGATAGCTGGATACTACATCCCATGGAGTGAGATTACAGATTCCTACCCACCACTACCAGCTGTGCTTGCAGGTTTCATTGGAGGTGTGTTGTGCCCCGACCATAGGTCGAAGGGGTTCGCGATCGGATGGGGTCGTGTCCTAGAGAGCATGGTGATGCAGGGCACACGATATGCATGGGGTACCTGTATGCTAGCCCACCTATATGACGAGTTACATCACATTGTCTATGGTAGAGGCCGGAGTTTTGCGGTTGGATGCTCATTATTACAGATATGGGCATGGGAGCATTTTGCAGTGTTACGTCCATTGACTCGAGGAGATCGACCAGCTGGTCGAGCATACAGATGGAGATATTCACATATTATTACTCAGCCTAGACTGGGCAAGCTAGTGTATTGGCAGCGGCTATTGGATAGTTTGGATACAGTATGCTGGAGGCCATATTTGGATTGTGAGCCATGGCCAGAGGATGCGAGGGAGATGCCTTTTGTATGCACTTCCAGATTTTTGATTGGACGGACCACATGGATTTTGGAGAGATTTCTTGCTGGACGTGTATTGTGACAGTTTGGTCAGACTCAGGGTATGCCTGTTGGTTCAGCTATTTATGCACGGCGACAGGCAGAGCTTGCAGTGTGGGGCCCACGGATCTCTTATGATGCAGCTGTTGCAGAGTTTATCAGTTTAGGTGCACAGATGTGGGACTACCAGGCGGATGTTCTGGATGCAGGGGCGACACATGAGTATGTTCAAAGATGTTCTACAAAGATCCTCTCCACGATGTTTGATCCTCGATGAGGTCGCTGTTCTGCCATCGGGATTGCAGATCACGACAGATTCAGAGTCGCGGATGATGATCTGCAGGACAAAGGAGGATGAGGAGGGTAGCTGAGATGATGACCTGCATGGAGATGATGGTGATGGTAGGGTATGTGAGAGACGGCAGAGAGGGCGTGAGGGAGGTGTAGGCGAGGAGGTGCAGTGTGGTGGTGAGGTGGACCACTGATGAGGGCATACTCAATTCCATCTCCTCCGCCTGATCCTACAAGAGGCTAGTCGTGATATCCTCTCCAGAGCACGCGATGCAGCTTGCGGTGCTCAGCCTATCACAGTACGCCTTGATTACAGCCAGGTCAGTGACTTCGATCATTCTAGAGAGATGCGGCTAGACAGCGGGGTGAGCAGGCCATTACCTTAGCAGATAGCCTACAGAGAGTGGCAGGTAGCACTTTGCCAGGTGATATGATGAGAGAGGTTACGAGGGCTACTTGAGAGGCAGAGTTTTATCGTACCAGATATCATGATGCAGTCCCAGCTGAGCAGAGAGATAGCTATACTCAGTCACGATCTACTCATGGTCGCTCTCGTACTACCAGCAGGGGTGTGACACAGCCATTACCTCCTAGAGGGCCACCGGGGTCAGGCGGAGCAAGTCCATCAGGGGCAGGTGGTACAGGTCCTAGGCCAGCTCCATCACAGGATAACTCTGCCTAGTGCATTGTATATGATCTCTTTCATGATATTCTGTTGAGACATTTTGTATACACCGTGAGATGATCACATTTTTGATGATATTATATCATTTGTAATTTGACATCCTTGTACATTTTGACATTCATTTTTGAGATATGCAGAGATGATTTTACATGATATATATATATGATGTGTACTATATATGATGATTTCATGATTTATGATATTTATATTCATGATTTTATGAGATGAATGAATGTATGATGTTTATGATAGATGAATTTCTAATGCAACAATTTATGAAATGATGTTTATGAATATCAAAATATACTCAGTCATATTTGAAAAGATATAGATCTTTGATTCTTTGCCAGCTTTTGGGAATCTATAAATTCAAAATGCAAATTCTAACATGAATGCAATCTATACTAACCATGCAGGACAGTCATACAATATTGCCATTTGGAGAGCTTATACATGCTTTTTGTATCATCATAGAGCTTTGAAATGTTGAAAGTTAATACAAGCATCAAAGGGTATGTTAGCACCAGTGATGACCTCAGTATTGCTTTCATGATTTTTAATATAGCAAGTTAATACAAGCATCTAGGTATAATTGAACCGAGATGACCTGAGTATTGCTTGCATAAACAGACAAGAGTTAACCCTTTTCCCATGCAAATTCTGAAATGTCATCCATGATCTATAGTAGAGCATGTCTCGCGACCAATTTGCATAGTACTAATGATTTCCTCACAAACAAAAGACAAAAAAAAATCATACTCCTTCCTTGCTTTTCTAGTTCAGTACATCATCGAATTACTCTAGAGATATGATAGAAAATTAAACAACTATTCAAATCCTGTTTAAGACATTTCAAATATTTTTTCAGATTAAGATCATCCAACTTGGTTATCATCATTGATATTCTCACTTCGATAGTTGTTTGGATCATGTTATTGGCATAAACATGTTTGTGATTGAGTTGATTTGACAATGTTCGTTTTGTTTTGTCAAACTGTTACTTGTCTGCTTGTGATATTTTGAAAGCTCGTTGCCCCTCTCTTGTGTTTTTCTGCGTTTTGCCCCCAATGTAAACACAACCTAAAGATAAAAGATATGTACAAATTTCATCAAGCCATGATGAAACCTAAAGATTCCCACTACATGGTATGGATAATGAAAGATATTTACAGATGATAGACGTGGATGAATGATGCCTAAAGTGAAAATAAGACATAAACTAATAAATGGAGGATCCCATTTCGATCACAAGTAGCGCTTGTTTGCCAAGTTTTCACCACTTGTTTTTATTGCACTTTTTCAAGATTTTTCTGATTTTTTTGATTTTTTCAGGACTTTTTATGATTTTTTTGATTTTTTCAGGACTTTTTATGATTTTTTTTTAAATTTTTTTAGGACTTTTTAGACATAAAACTTCTTAAGGTGAATACTATTGGTTGGCTCTTCAAACAGGTCCCCCTCTGATGTGGATAATTGATATGCTCTAGAACCATATGCTGCTATAATAACAAATGGACCAAGCCAATTAGGTTCAAATTTGCCTTTCTTTTCTCTATCTTGCTGATTACGTGGATTTTCCTTCAAAACTAAGTCACCCACTTGAAATTCCCGTGGTTTAACTCTGTGGTTATAACTACGAGATATGACTTGTTGATAACCTTTCAAGTGATCAGCTGCATGTTGGCGTCTTTCATCTAACAGTTCGAGTTCTTGAAGGCGAGAAACTCGGTAGTCTTCATCACTTATCTATCCCTTAAGTGAAACCCTAAGCGAAGGTATTTCAACTTCCAATGGTAAGATCGCTTCTGCTCCATAGACTAAAGTATATGGTGTAGCTCCTGTTGGTGTGCGAATACTAGTTCTATATGCCCACAAAGCTAGGTTGAGTTGAACATGCCAATCACATCCAGCATCATTTACTGTCTTCTTCAATATCTTCAAAATGGTTTTGTTAGAAGCTTCTGCTTGACCATTACCCTATGGATAATAAGGTGTAGAGAACCTGTGTTGGATATGAAATCTTTCACAAAGTTCATCAACATCCTGATTCTTAAAAGGTCTTCCATTATCAGTAACAATAGAATTAGGAATTACATATCTACAAATAATGTAATTTAGGATAAATGAAGATATCTGTTTACCAGTCACTGTTGTTAGAGGAACAACTTCAATCCATTTTGTAAAATACTCAGTAGCTGTGATGATAAACTTATGACCATTTGACGATGAAGGATGTATTTTACCAACAAGATCCAATCCCCACTGAGAAAAAGGCCATGTTGAAATAAAAGGTTGCAATTCCTGTGCAGGTGCATGAATAAGATTCCCATGAATCTGGCATTTAGAACATTTCTTAACAAAAGTAAAAGAATCTTGCTCCATTGTAGGCCAATAGTATCCCATTCTGACAAGTTTCTTTGCTAAGGTCAAACCACTTGAATGAGTTCCACAAATACCACTGTGAACCTCTTGTAAGGCTTTTTCAGATTCGTCACTTTCAAGACATCTAAGGAGTGTACCATCAAGACCACGTCTATAAAGGATATTGGCAATTAAGGTATAACGGGATGATTGGCGAATAAAATTCCGTTTTTGGTTTCATGATAAATCTAAAGGCAAGATGTTATCTTTCAAATAGGTATATGTTTTGCCATATAAGGGTGAATCTGAACCAGTCAAATGACATATAACTTGGTTTTCAAGATTATCATATGCAGGAGAAAACAATTGTTCCACCAAGAATTCATACTTAGTTTGATCTTCTGATATTTGTAATAAAGAAGCAATGGTAGCCATTGCATCTGCAGCTTTATTGTCAATTCTTGATATTTGTGAAAACTTAATTGACACAAAATATTTCTTATAATCATCCACCATGTGTTTATATGGTAGCAACTTATCATCTTTGGTTTGATAATCATCATTGATTTGATTAATGATAAGTTGTGAATCCACTACATAACTGCTTTCTGTGTCGCCATTTCAAGCTGTCACTTTAATAATCCTATGAGTAATGCCTCATATTCTACTATGTTATTTGTGCAAGGAAACATCAACCGATATGATCGTGAGATGGTATGTCCTTCAGGTGTAACAAAAAGAATCCCTGCCCCTGAGCCATATTGTGTATAAGATCCATCAAAATTATAATGCTTGCGGATACCTACGTTGTTCTTTGAAAGAACGGCGGAAGCTGGTATATAATTGCAGTTATGTATTTGCCGAAGACTTGGCTAACTGATGCTGCAATGGCTTTTGTCCCTTTAATCACTTTTCGATCTAGGTGAACATCAAACTCACTTAAGATCATTTACCCATTTTACCGTCTTCATATTAAAATTGGCTGCTAATAGGTATTTCAAATGGCTCTATCTTTGTTATCCGGCTTAGCTGTGGAGTCCAATGTAAGCCACTTTTGAAAGCAAACACTCTGCCAAGACAAGCTTTTCAATGGCCGTAGTTTAACTCATGTCTTGTTAAGGTTCTGCTGATATAATATATAGCCCTTTCTTTACCTGTAGAGTCTTCTTGTGCTAGCAATGCACCCAAAGATACTTCTGTTGCTGAAATATAGAGTATAAGCGGCTCTCCTGGAATAGGCAGAATTAGAACTGGTGGATGTGTAAGATATTGCTTAATCTGATTGAATGCTGCTTCACATTTGTCATCCCATTTAAATGGAACATTTTTATGCAATAGATGTGTGAATGGCAAGCTTTTGTCTGCTAGTTGAGCTATAAACCTTCTAATGGATTGTAATCTTCCTTGTAAGGATCTTAATTGACTGATATTTCATGGTGGAGGCATATCCATTATAGCTTGTACCTTTTCTGGATCAACTTCTATACCCTTTTCTGAAACAATGTACCCTAGGAGTTTTCCAGATGTAACACCGAAGACACATTTCTTTGGATTCAGTCGAACATTGAATTTTTCCATTCTGACAAAAATTTTTGACAAGATTTCAAGGTGTTCATCTCGTGTATGAGATTTAGCAAGTAAATCGTCAACATAATCTTCCATGAATGTATGCATCATATCATGAAAAATAGTTGTCATTGCTCTTTGATAAGTAGCTCCAGCATTCTTTAACCCGAATGGCATGACATTCCAGCAATAAGTACCCCAAGGACATGTAAACGCTGTTTTATCTTGATCTTCTAGTGCAATTTTTATCTGGTTGTATCCTGAGAATCCATCCATTAATGAATACATTGCATGTCCAGCAGTTAAGTCAACAATCAAATCTATGTTAGGTAAAGGAAAATCATCTTTAGGGCATGCTTTATTTAAATCCCTAAAATCTGTACAAAGTCTGATCCTTCCATCTGGCTTTGAAATAGGTACAATGTTTGAAATCCATTCTGCATAGTCAATAGTTCGAATGAATCCAACATCTAAAAGCTTCTTTAATTCTTCCTTGACCAATAATGCAACATGTGGATGCATTTTTCTGAGCTTTTGCTTTACAGGTTTTATCCCAGAGTTAATAGATAAATGATGCATTATCAGATTAGGATCTAACCCTGGCATATCAGCATATGACCAAGCAAAGTTAATTTGATTATCCTTCAAGAATTGCATGAATTTCTGAACTTCTTCAACTGTTAATGATGCTGCAATTTGCAAAACTTTTGGCTGCTCTGTTGTACTTATGTTGATTGATTCCGTTGGTTCAATCAAAATAGAATATCTTTCATGATAATACTTGGGAAGAGTGTCAAGTTTCTCATCCTTCAGTGCCTCAAAAAAGTTTTCACTGTTAGATTCGCTCTTTATTTTTCTTTTGTTTTGATCTACCACTGCCTTTTTTCGGTTTTCACCAATAGATCCATCTTTTATTTCATTTATTTTGCAGCTAAGAGACTTGACACCCTCCTTGTCAAAATCATGGGTATAAGATTCTTGAATGAAACAATTGTTTTCTTCATTTGAGGAACAAAGGAAAGTTATAACATCTTCATCATTACTGAATGTAGGAATATGGATAGGTGCGTTAATGTCCCAATCTATAAGTTCTGGATAAACTAAAGGCATAGGATCATTAGGTTGGGTAAGGTCTTGAATTGTCAAAGTCATGATGTGGTTGTCATCCTCATGGTAGACATGGTCTATGATGGTATTCTCCTGTTGATTATCCATCTCGTTAGAATCTGATTCTTCCTCACTTGAGTCATGATCGCTTTGTAAAACATAATCGAGTGAAGACCTTGACCCTTCTCCTTGTATAAGAACAGGTGCATATTTGTGTATAGTATCCACTTGTTTATCCCTCCAGAATTCATCATTATAAATGGTGTCCCATTCATATTCATTAGAATCAGTATCTGAACTATTTTGCAATTGGAAAACTGATTCATGAGATTTATCTGACATGGATTCTCCTTCATGAACTAATGATGTCTGCTGTGAAGTGAGTTCTTCTTTATCTTTACCATATCCAAGTCCTGTTTTATCACTTGAATGCTTTGAAATAGGCTGAATTGGTTCCACAATTCCTTCTCTTCGTTTCCCTATAGGACCATTTCCTTCATAACCCATCTTTTGCATGATAGCGTACCCTTTACCATATTGTTATTTAGGTAACTTAATGTGCAAAAGAGATTCATCTTCATCTTTGTATAGCCAATTTAGGATGTCCCTATCTTCAGCTTCTTCTTCAGTGGTAT
This sequence comes from Sequoia sempervirens, assembly GCA_007258455.2. Classification (NCBI taxonomy): domain Eukaryota; kingdom Viridiplantae; phylum Streptophyta; class Pinopsida; order Cupressales; family Cupressaceae; genus Sequoia; species Sequoia sempervirens. The sequence continues at coordinate 178,395 of VDFB02315350.1, read as the reverse complement.
TAGCTCTAATGAATTTTCCATCAAACTTTGTGATTGGCACGGAAGTTTGAGATGTAGAAGCAGTTGCAATCTTTTGATTTGATAAAGTTGGTAATCCATGTGATCTTGGAGAAGGAGGCAAAGTAGAAAGAGATAGTGAATATTCACCTACCCCTTTGTCTTTAAATTTCAGCTTAGTATCAAGATTCTTTGTTAATTCTTGCAATTGGACTTGTAGATTGGAAGAAGAAACAACAAGAGCTTCTCTATTGTGTGGCACAAAGACATCTTGACTCACCCTAAGATTAGAACAAGTTTGGGTACTATTGTAATTAGCTTGTATAGTTATTTCTTGTCCATCATATGGAAACTTGATACATTGATGATATGTTGATGGTACGGCCTGCATATCATGGATCCACGGACGACCCAAAAGTATGTTATAAGACAGATCTCGATCTAGAACCTGACAAAAAGTATTCTTCACAACAGGTCCCACTCTGATAGGTAGCAATATTAATCCCTTAGAAGCTCTTTCTTCATCATCATATGCCTTAATAGTTATCTTCCTTCGTGAATCAATTTCATTTTCTGAAATTCCTAAGGAATTTATCACTTTTAAGGTACAAATATTCAAACCGGCTCCTCCATCTATTAAGACACGTCTAATTCGATGTTTATGGATCATGACTTCAAGATATAGCGAGGAATTATGTGGATGTGTCATAGAAACATCATCTTTATCGGAAAATGAAAGACAAGTGGGGGAAGACAAATGTCCCACCATGGCTTGAAATCTATTTGCATCTAGATCAGTATCAACAGTTGTGTTCACAAGCGCTTCTTCTAAAATATTTTTGTGTATGGGGGATATTTTAAGAAGTTCAAGAATAGAAATTTGAGCTGATGTTTTTCTCAATTGATCAACCAGATTATACTGAGTTGGAGAAGAAATAGTTGTTTTAGATGAACTTCCTTTTAAAACAACCTTTGCTTGACCTCTTGTTGTTACATTAACCTATTGATATTCTTGTTTTCCTTTAATTTTGATAACATTAATCCGATTATCATCTGTGTAAATATAGCGGATTATATTGTCTTCAACATTATGTATGCTTTTGGATTTGGTATCCGATGTTTCCCCTTTTTGGTAGTTTGGCAAAGGATCTTTGAATGCTTGATGATCATCATTGGTATGATGTCCCTCAATTGTAATAGTACCATTGTCAATTAAATCTTGTACTAGATTTTTCAAAGCTTTACAATTGTTTGTCCTATGGCCTTTACATCGATGATAATTGCAATAATACAAGTCATTCCATGATGTTGGTTTAACTCGTGGCTCATAATCTCTTTGTGGTGGTAAAGTGATAACCTTATTATCAAGAAGTTCCTTGAGAGCAGATTCAAGAGATTGACCCAAAGCAGTAAAAGTCTGTCGATTTGAAAAGAATGAAGGTCTAGACGGATTTGATATTTGGGTATTGCCAAGATTATTATTGAAATTACCATGATTTTGATTGGTCATGTTCTCTTGCGTGGAAATTTGTCCTTGTTGATTATTGTTTCCTTGTTGAATTGTATTTCCTTGTGAATTGTTTCTTGGAGTACTTGATAAATTGAAAATGGATGGTCTTGTTCGTAAATTATTTGCATCCACTATACCATCATTAACAACATTTTTGTTTCTATTCCAAAACCTTGTTTTATCGTTGTTTTGATTTGATGTACTTGGATTATCAAGTTTTATCACTCCCCTTTTAACCAAGGCCCCTTCAATAGTGATTGCGTTTTCAATCAGTTTTTCAAAGTTATGAGGACAATGAAGGTTAAGCCTATAGCTTAATTCTGGATCAAGGCTATTGATAAAAATATCCATCTTTTCCTTTTCAGGAATAGGTCGAGAATATCGTGCAAATAACCTTCTCCATCTTTGTAAAAATGTAGTAAAGGGTTCTCCTACCTTTTGTTTCACTTTACAAAGATCAAGCATTGTTATTTGATGTTGAATATTGTAGGCGTATTGTGAGATAAACTGATTTATCAACTCCTCAAAAGTTTTGATAGGTGGAGTGATTTTTGAAAGCCACTCCATGGATTGTACACCTAGACTTCGTGGAAATAATCGCATCAAGTAAGTATCATCATAGGCAAATTCAAGACTCATGTTTCGGAAATCCCTAACATGGTGTATGGGATCGGTTTTTCCATTATACCTATCGTACTTAGGAATTTCACAATGTTTTGGAAATGGGATCATTTGAAGACTCCTATCAAATGGATAAGGAGATATGTCTTCCAAAACATATTTCTTTGTTGTACCTCCTTGCATTTCCTTTATTTGCCCTTGTAATTCTTTGATCTGTTGATTAAGAGCACTAAAGTCATTAGGAGGATTTTCAGGATTTTGTTTAATCCCCTCTATGTCAAAGGTGTGAGGCAACTTAGCTCCTTGATTAGCTAATGTAAGGAAGTATTTTTCTTTGTTACGTTCTAGGATTCTTTCCATAAGAGTATGGAATTGAGGATCTTGTTCTGCTTCTTGAAGCTTTTCTTCCGTTATCTCATCAATATTAAATGTTTCCTCTTCTTTTTCATTTCGATCACCCATTTTACTAGTTGTAGTTTCTCCTTCGTCTTTTTCCATTTTTTTTTGAGATCTCGTGAAGACAGGCATAGATTTGTATCAAGATTTTACTCGCTTTTGATCAAAAGAGTGAAATAGTGCAATTGATGTGGTATGTATGAAGGTCAAGATAGAATGAAAATTCTATGATTTACACGAAATTTTCTAATCTTGTAACTTGTGTTGTTCCCTAAGTGAAAGGATGAAAATCCTGTTGGTGGGAATATAAGTAAAAGATCTAGAAAAGGATGGTTGTTGCACTTTATGAAGTTTTGATCATGGCTTTGTAAAAAGATGGATTTAATGATAGATGCCTAATGTTTTCTAAGTTCTCTATTGTAAGATTTGATTTGGACGAGTAGAGTATTCGATTGCTGGTTGGGGAATATAACTAAAACGGATGCGTTGACTATGGTTATGCCTTTGAGAAAGGGATCTTCTTTGAAAATAAGCTTGTGAATACAAGGGCTCTATGGCATAATCATCTGAAAGACCTCTAACACAATCATGATACCTATGAAGAAAAGTTCTATATTTAAGTAAAACTTTTCGACTTTGATATAAGAATTTTTGTTTCTTCAATAATTTCTTGTGGTTGAGAGGTTTCTTTGTCTTCTTAATCCTTTTGGAAACGGATTTTTTTACAAACTTTGTAGATTTCCAATCTCGTAACATGAGATTGATCAATATGATAATGAGTGTTTTGTATGATCTTTATCTAAATTAATGTAATGAAAACACATCAAACAAGTTGAAAACAATTGTTTTTAAGTCCTATGCTAAACATCAAGTGTGTAACCAAAATGTTTTTCAAAAGTGTTTAACGGGGTTTACACACTGACAAACGCTAAGCGGAACACTCTTAGTTCTCAAGTACAGATTCATCATAGCAATCTTGTTATCCTGCTTAAAAGGCTGTGGTGATACTGACCGTGTCACTTACTCAGAAGGCGCCCGTGTTTTGTCTTTTTCCAGGAGGGTCGCATTACTTTCAGGGCGTGAGTGGATACGCAGGATCCCTGAGCAAACAATCCTTGGCGGGTTATATGGTGAGTATCTTGGGGGTAGATTCTTCCCTCCCACCTTGCTGTAATTGGGAAATGATGTTTTGGATCTGACTCCGGTTGGATTTACTACACTAGGTTCGTAGTAAGGATTTCCGTTCGGTGCGGCAAATGATAAACTCCCTCGAGAGTCCTCCCTACCTTTAGAACAAAGGCTTTGGGGATGGTTATCATGCACACTACCGTCAAAAGAGGGTTTCCCCAATTTTGCTTTAAATTTTATAGTGGGGTGGAATAGCCTGGCTTTGGCTTGAACCCACTTGAGTCGTTCCTCTTGGGTGAGTATTTTTTCCCACAAGAGCAGGCTCTCTACAAGGTTGTAATAAAACTTAAAGATGCATAAAAAGGAATAAGTGAGTTTGGCATTTTGATCACCCAGTTAATTGGAGAGCATAGGCCTATCACTTGAGAACAAAGCAAACACTAGATTCAATTTTAAGCACCAAATTGAAATTTACTAAACTAAGTGAAGATTTTGCTTCACATAAACAGAAAATTCATTTTAAGCTAAAATTGAAAAATGATGTGTCTATCCTAGGATTGGTTCGTTTTATCCTTTAGATGACTACCCTAGGATTGCTTCGTTTTATCCTTTAGATGACTACCCTAGGATTGTGGTAGGGTACATCCTTAGATTTATTAAGCTGTCGCGAGTGCGTGAATGGAGTTAAAAGCTAAACCCTACAGTATAGATTGCGATTACGGTGTTTTAAAAAATTTAGCTGCAAAAGTATTATGGGCTCTGAAATACCACCACCACCACCTGCAAACATTACGGTGAGAAATATTGTTTATCACGGGCGCTAAAAGCAGGACTACGGTGAGAAGGATTTTACGAGGCTAAGCGATTTCGCAGTGAAGGATTGATCCGCGGTGAAAAATACTAAAGGTAACGGAGACTTTATGGGCGAAGGATTGATCACACGAGATTATCACCCGGGCACCTAAAGGCTGGAAGTGTTTTTGAAAATGGCCATCTGGCATTCGCTATTTTCCTATAACACATCAAAAAACTACAAACAAAACATTAAAAAGCGGGCAAAGACCCCACGGTGGGCGCCAAAAATGTGTAATGTATTCTATTGTTAATCTAATTAAAACAAAACACTATTAACAGAACTTTAAATTGAAGAAATTTGAAGTAAACTTGGCTATAAAATAAAAATTCTTCAAGAACGTTCCGTCTTTCTCTATCTCCAGAGATTGGTTTGAAGCTTTCTGGCTCTCAGATTGTGTGAGCTTCTCCAAATGACTGCTGCAGAATGAGTATGCAAAGGAAAACTATCCTAAATGATGGTGAAGATGGACAGGGGCTGTAATTATGTACAGGGGCTGTAGATGAGATGAGTCATGATTCTATTGCTATGATTGCTATACTATTGCTATGATAATACTCTATGAATGCTAATGCTACTTGTAATTTGGCTATAGTTTTCTTACTTCCAATTCTATATGATTTGGAGCTCCCGGCAGCTGTATTTATAGATTTTTGCAGGCTTCATCCTGGCTGGCAAGAATCTACGGCTGTGAATTGTCTGGTATGTTTGAATGGTGAGAGATTGAGAAGTTGAGAAGAAAAGGGAGGAGGTTGAGAGGTTGGAGAGAAGAATGGATTCTTGTCTTCAACCCACGGGAACAAGCTGCACAGGAACAGAGAAATTTAATTTTATGTTTTGGCAGTTTGTTTCCCGGGAGTTGAAGATAAATCCCAAATTAAATAAATATTTAAATTTATTTAATTTCATTTATTGCTTTTTGATATTTGATATTTGATTTTTTGAAAACTATAGAAGAATTAATTAAATATTTTGGTAATATTTAATCATGAATGACTTTAGAAGATTTTTGAAATATTTAGAAGAATTTAATTAAATATTTTTGGAAATATTTAATTATGAATAGATTTTTGAATTGAATTAGAGGAATTTTGAAATGATTTAAAAATGAATATTAGATTAGAAGAAATAATCAAATATTTTGAGAATATTTAATTATAAATGATATTTAGAAGAATTATAATATTTTAATCTTTATTTAAATAAAATATTCAAACTAAGATTATATGATAATTAATATAAATAAATTGTAACATTTATTTAATTAATTAAGAATGAAAAGGTGATTAAATATTTAATCGAAATGAAATCATGAACAATATAAATAAATTATTTAAATTTATTTATACGTAGATAGAATCAAAAGATTTTAATTAAATATTAAAAATATTTAATTAATTACCAGACAATGTGATATGACCATTTTAAAGTGTATACACAAGCATATCTTAGATTTTATCACAAGTACAGATGTCTTTGCTTCTCAAGTCATTGATAAAACTAAACTCCAAGAAGTAGAGATGGACTTAGGAGTAATTAATTTGAATACCAATACAATTCCTAGAGCAATGGTACAATTAGAAAGGATCTTTGATCTAGACAAGGTCAGGGAGCAAGAACAGGATGCCAGGAAAGAGTCCATCAGTGGACAGTGTGAAAAATATAATATGGGAACTCAGGATGATGCCAAAAATGTCTTTATTGGCAAAGTGTGCACTCTAGAAGAAAGGAAAGGAATCATCAATGCATTACATAGATATCCATATGTGATGGCCTGGAGTTATGAGGACTTAAAGACTTATGATACATCAATCATAACCCATACTATCCCCCTCAATCCAGGAGTAAAACCTTTCAGATAGAGGAAGAGGCCCATCAATGCCTTACTAGAACCCATAATACAAAAGGAAGTGGAGAAACTATTGTTCACAAGAATCATATTTCCTGTCAGACACTCAACTTGGGTTGCAAACCTAGTTCCAGTGTGAAAGACAAGTGGTGAAATCAGGCTATGTGTAGATTTCAGGAACCTAAACAGAGCATCAGAGAAGGATAATTATCCAGTACCCTCACTAGATGAAGTGCTCCAAATTGTCAATGGATCTCAGATGATGTCTTTCTTGGATGGTTATTCAGGATACAACCAAGTCATGGCGCAATATGAGGACAGGCACAAGAATACTTTCACCACCAAGTGGGGCACTTTTTCCTACAGGAGGATGCCCTTTGACTTGATTAATGTTGGAGCCACTTTCCAAAGAGCCATGGACATCGCCTTTAAAGACATAATTGGTAAGTGCATAACCATTTATATGGATGATCTGACAGTATTTTCCAAGAGGAGAGGTGATCATATCACATATTTGTGCAAGGTTTTTCAGAAATGCAGAGAGTTTGGGACATCTCTCAATCCAAAGAAATACATCTTTGGAGTTAGAGAAGGTAAATTATTGGGGCATGTTATCTTTGAGAAAGGAATTGCAATTGATCTAGAATGAATAGAGGCTATACTCAAGATCCCACCACCTGCTAGCAAGAAATAAATGAAATCATTCTTTGGTAAGATCAACTTTGTGAGGAATTTCATCATTGGATTCACAGAAATAGTTAAGCCACTGAATGCAATGTTGAAGCAAGAGGCCAAAGTTGAATGGAATGCAGAAGAAAAGGAAGAATTTGCAGAGATAAAAAGGGCTATTGTTGAAGCTCCAGTTTTGGTGAGTCCAAACTATGCTAAGTCATTCTATATATACTCATTTGCTTCTAATCAATCATGTGTTGCTATGTTAACTCAAAAATTGGATCAAGGAAATGAACATCCCATAGCATTCATGAGTGCACCATTGAAGGATGCAGAGCTAAGATACCCAAGTGTGGAAAATCAGGCCTATGCCTTAGTCAGAGCTGTAAAGAAATTTAGGCATTATATCCTCAGAAACAAAATATTTGCAATAGATCCTGATCCTGCAGTCAAGTAGTTGTTGATGCAGAATGAGCTAGGAGAATGCAGAGCCAAGTGGGTAACTATGTTACAAGAGTATGATATGGAGATTCAACCCATGAAGTTGGTAAGAGGGCAAGGGATTACAAGGACAATGGCAGAGACAGGCCCTGATCTTGCGGCTCAACATTAAAATTTAGAAGATGTTCCCCTGGTGAATGGTATGATGACACTATTCATTATCTCCAGACTCAGAGATGCCCTAATCATCTTAATGTAGTACAAAGAAGGGAATTGCGCTTAAAGAGTGACAGTTTCATGCTAAATGGAGTTGTTCTATATAAGAAAAATCATGAGGGTGTTTACTTAAGGTGCCTAGGAAAGGCAGAGTCTGAAAGAGTGATGTTGGAATTTCACAACAGATATGGTACAGTCCATGGATCAACACCTTCTACAGCGAACCAGATTTTGAGAGCTAGTTACTATTGGCCTACACTGTTCAAGGACACACACAACCATGTCAAAACTTTTCATGTGTGTCAGAATGCCGCAACCAAAGAGAAGTATCTAGCACTCCCACTCCAACCAGTCTTTGAGGTAAAACCTTTTGCACAGTGGGGGATGGACTTCATAGGTCCAATCAATCTGCCTTCCTCTGCAGGCCACATGTATATCCTTACTGTCACTGATTATTGACAAATATCGACTGAGGCCCTCTCCCTCAAGTAATGTACTTCTGGTGTGGTAATTAATTTTACTTCGGGTGGTATCATTAACATTTTGGATGTCTATGTCTTTAAGTTTGTGATAATGGTGCTGCGACATCGATTGAATTTTTTTCTAATTGGGCTTTTGATCATGGGATAATTAAGTTTGCATCCAACTATTACCATTAGGGTAATGGTTTGGCTGAGTCTTCCAACAAAAATCTCCTGACTGTCATTCGTAAATTGTTAGAAAGAAATCTGAAGGATTGGCATACCCAACTCATATTTTCTCTTTGGGCAGATCGTACTAGACATAATACTTCCATAGGAATATCACCTTACCACTTGGTTTATAGGTTAGAGCCTATGTTTTATATTTATTTAAAAATCCCCACCCTTCAGCTCATTAATGAATATTATGATGAGGGAGATAAATGTGAGGCTAGACTTGCTGAATTGTTACACCTTGAGGAAAAAAGAGACGAAGCCCTATAAAACTTTTCCAAAGATCAACGGGTAGTGAAGAGATGGTTTGATAAAAGACCCAAGGTAAAAGCTTTTAGGATTTTTGACTTGGTTCTTTACTGGTATAAAGCCCATGACCGTAAGGGAGAGCATGGAGAATTTGATAAACTTTGGCTTGGCCATTACCAAATTTCAGAAATTCTGGGAGATAATGCTTTCTGTTTAAAAACTCTCACTGGAGAGGACATCCCACTGCCTATCAATGGGTAGTATTTGAAGCATTATTACCAATCTTGATTTGTTTTCATATCTTTTCCTATATATAGGTAGATTAGGTTTCCCTTTCTACTTTGCTTTTGGTTTGGTTTGTTTTTGCTCTGCTCTTGCTTTGGAGGTTTTCCTATTTTCTTCTAGATGTGTTGCACCTGCATGGTAAATCTATCATTATCTGGGACTGTTCTAAGTATTTTCTTGGTGGACTCTAGTCTTGTGTCTTGAAAGGATGGTTGAAGTCTTTGTTATTGCCAAACATTCTAAATGTTTGATTTATAGAAGATGGGTCACTGGTTTTGATTTGAATTTGATGTATTCTGAAATCTTATATCTTTCATACATTTGAAGAATCCTGATGTTGCCGTAGGATCCTTGTGAATTCCTTTTAGGTGAAAAATCTTATATTTGCTTCAGTGCCACTGTGGTTCTCAGTCCTGAGTGTGAACTTCATTGTTCACAAGTTGAAATAAAAAAAAGTGACAGAAAAGAATATCAAAAGAAAGAAAAGTGAAATATTGAAAATCAAAAGAATGAATTCAACTTATCAAGAGTATCTGAATATCTCTATTAGGGCTATGGACGCTTGGCTGGCAATAGAGCTATGTTCGAGAGAATCACAATGATAACCTCGTCGGGGCTATAGACGCCTGACTGGAAGTGAGGCTCTATCTAGGTTGCTTTTGAAGTTAGAATCTTTATGTAGCCTGTATTGACTAAACTTGGTTCCTGCAGTAGCTTAAGGAAGGAAATGAACTCATATGCACACACTTGGATTTTCAGTTTATGGAAGGTTCGGTCTACCCTTTGGTTCTGACTCTTTAATCTTTGCATTCTGATTTTTTTGTCTAATAGTGAGACTGAAACCAGAGATCTGGGTTCTCGATTCCTATTTGTCATCAAATGCTCTGGAGCATTTCCTAGCAGAGTCGCCATTTGTTGTGCAGTTTTCGCACACACGGCCCGCTGAAAGCAGGGACCCTCTTTCGCTTTGTTTTTGGTGTCTTGGTCCTTTCATTTTGAGGTTTTATCTTTCTTTCACATGTGCTTAAATGTTCATTTTGATTTCCTAAGTGATTCCCCTAAGTTATTCATTGAAAGTCTTAAGTTCTGGGTGAATTTTGGGTTTTTACCTTGGTTCGGGACTTTCCACCTCAGCCGGATTTTCCCGGATCCTACTCAGACTCCGACTGAATGCTATGGTTCAGAGATTTTCGGTCTACATGGAATTCTGTGTGAGCCGAATTTTTTCAGGTTCCCAGTTTTTCTGGCTGTCTTGTCGACTTCATTTAATGTCACTTGTACCATTGGCAAGTGATGCATTTAATCAATCTTTTAGGACTTTTTTTTGCCATTATGCTTTATTGTTTGTCATCGATTGAGCTAAGGAGTGCATTCTTAGAAGTATTCAATTTGATTTAGGGTGCTGAGTTTGTGAATTGCTCGATTTAAGTGGTGATTTCTTGAGCATTGTTGTTATTATCTTCGTTGGGCTCCTTTAAACTTACATTTTCTATTTCTGAGGTCGATTTCTGCTTCATCAATGGTTGGTGTTTGATTGCCCTATTTTTGATTGATGATTGTGGATAACGCTTTGATGTTATAGAGTTTATTGGGGTCCAAATTCTTGAATGTTTGATCATCTCATGGCTAGGGTTGCATAACATTGTTTAATTTATAGTCTTCTAAGTGATTTCTAAGCTTGTTTGTTTCATTTGCATCATGAGATAAGTTGCTTGAGAGCCCTAATTTTCCCCTAGTAAATAATTAGTGGTTGAAATGATTGAATCCTGAGCTTTCCTATGTGTTAATGGCAGATTCATAGGGTTTGGCTTAGGGTATCACAATTTAACTTTAGTTTGCTTCCCAATTGGCCTAGAATTCTAAGAAAATCTATAGAAGGACCATATCAAACATAGCGCTAGATTCTCAAAATTTATGATCAATCCATTAGTCTGAGCGAAATCATCATTTAGTGTCGGAGTTTGGGTTTCATCCTCAGTTCGGGATTTTTCGTCTTGGGTGAATTTCTCGACTCTGGCGGATTTTCCTGATCTCCTTCATTTTCCCAAAATTCACATACTCTCAGAGTTTTACCTTATCCGCAAATTTCCTTCGGCTCCGGATTTTCTCGAAATCTTTGATTCCTTTTTTTTTTAGAAATTTGCAAAGTGTCTCCTCCTTCGCAGAAATCCATCCTTGGTGGATTTTCCCAGAATTTGATGAAATATGAAGGAATATGAAATAACATGATGTGTTAATGAGTGATGGTGCATTTTATGATTAGTTTATGCTATTTTGAGATCTCACATGTTGTTTATTGATTAATAATGATTGAATTGAATTTCCAATAGGTGTTTTCATGTGCATTCCACTGGAATCCGTCTGGCCCAGAATTCTTCGAAATTCCTCTCTGGCTTGGATTCCGCGGATGGTCTTGAAACTCGAAGTTTAACATGATCATTCTATATGAGGTTTAATAAGGTTTAATGATAATTTTGATTGATTAACCTTTGATGGTGTGATCTTTATTATGGTTTGTTTGTCAAGTGTAGGCTAAATCTAGCAAGGTAACAACTGGGAAAGCTAAGGGTGGCATGGAGGGCTCTTCAGTGTTTGAAGTACACAAAATCAAGATGGACATTAAGAGAAAATCCTAGAGAATAAGATCACCTCCATCTGGTCAGAAGTAACAGATACCAATGTTGGACTATGGGACTATGAGGAGTTCAAAGGCAGAATGGCAGCACAAGATCTTCCTCTGGTGGCTAAGAGAATGTTACTATCAGGATTGGTGCATGTAGCTGGTTTCCCTTCCATAGTGCAGTTTTATGAGTTAGTCCTTGAGTGTGCCAGGCACTATGACAGTGATACACAAAGAATTATTGGTCCCCAAGGGAGGATTGTGGCAAATTTGAATCTTGTTTCCATTGCTCAGAGTTTTGATATGCCAGATAGATCTCATGTGGTAGCATTCAACATGGAAGCAGCTAAGGAATAATATGAAGAACAGAATATCAAATCTCAGCAGCTCATCAATTCTTGGTTGGAGAAGCCCAAGTCTCATTATTCCAAACTTCCTAAGTAGTTATTCAGGGTAAAGTTCAAACATGAGTATTATGATGCCATCACTCTTCTTAGCAGGGTGGTTGGATTAAAGAATGCTGGTATGTTTCAGAATTGGATGTGTCATGTTATTGTGAGGATGGAAAAGGAAAAGACTGACTATCATTGGGTAGGTGTCATAAGTAGAGTAATTCATGAGCAATTGTCCAATGTGTTGCAGACCAAGACCTTCACAATGACCTCGTACTTAGTCTATGCACTTGCAATATTTCATCCATACAAGGGATTAAGTACCAAGGGTGTCTTTGGATAGGATATTATTTATGAGGTGTACCCTCAATTGCACATGGGAAGCTCGAGCTATAGGAGGGTGAATGATGCATTCACCATGCATATCACCAGGTTACTTCAAGGTGTAGAACATGTGAGAATTTATAATCAATCCAAGGAGTTAATCAAGAAATATGGTGCTTGGTTCATTCAATTCCCAACCTTCTCATATATCTAGATTGATGGATGTCAAAGGGCTCCATATAGACTTCCAAGGTATCCCACTGGCCACATCTTACTTTTGGAAGTCACTTGACATATATGTGATTTTTATGCTATTGTCTAAAGGGACAAGCATAAGACTAGTTTTGGTGGAGACTTTCCTTTGATGATAGGTACTGGAGAGGCATGTCCTTCCATTATTTCTGCCCTGGCTTCAGAAGAGGAGATGAGTACTCTTGGATTATCTTTCCATTCCAAGAGGTCTAGATTTGATATAACAGGTGAGGCCCAAAAGAAGGCCAGTAAAGAATATAGCCATAAAGTTGAGTTGGAAGACTATTGGGCCAACTGTAGTGATGAATATGAGGTAAGAATGAAGAAGTTTTCTCACCTTCTAGTTGAGTCAATCTGATTGTATAATATGAAGGAAGTTCCTGACCAACTGGAAGATTGTGGGGACCTGATTCAAGGTCATGCTTATGGGGTAGTAAAGGATAGACGAATTGGTGATGTTGATTGGTTAGAGGAAGAAAAGATAGAATTAAAACAGTTAATGGATCCAGTCACCAAGTTTACTAGAATGTGGCTAAAGCATAAAATTTGGGAGTTGGAAAATGAAAGTGTACAGTGCACCTATGATCTAATGGGATATTTGGACCCTCATTCCGCTTTTGAGGAATCAACCAAGCAAGATCCTAAGGGTAAGGATAAGGTGAATTCTCCTTTTAAAATCAACATAAAAGGTATTTGGGTGGAGGAAGCCCAAGAAATAGAAAAAAAGAGAAAGAACATTGCCAAAAAGAGGGGACATACTTCAAGGAGTAAGAAGTCTAGTAGGGAGGAAAATGACAAGCAGAGTCCTGAAGTTAATGTTCCTGTGCCTAAAAGAAGGAGAATTGTGAGATTATCACAAAAGGTAGGTTCCAAGGATGGAGATGAAGTTTCTCCACCTGTCATAAATATAGAGAGTATAGAGGAAAAGGCATGGGTGTACACAAGGAGGTTAAGGACTCCTTCCATGTATGGTGTGCTCAAAGTAGATCCTCCCCTAGTTACTTCTCATGAGGAGCAGCATGATGATGTTCCTTCTTCCCGTGAAGCTAAAAGCAAACCAAGTGATTCTGAGAAATTTGAAGATCATCCAGACACTGAAGGAGAGGAATTCCATGAGGGTGACCTTTATAGTGCAAAAGCAGAAGTTGAAAAGGTAATACAGTCTCCCTTGGTTGCATATGAAGTTTCACCTGTTGGGACTGAAGAGGTCAAATTACCTCAAAAAGAAGAAGCAGAAAATATTCCACCACCTGAGCACAAGGAGGAACATGCTGAAGAAAAGGAGAGTAAGGCCGAAGAGGTTCCTGAGAAGGAAAGTTTGGATAAAGAAGCACCTAAGGGTCAACAAGAGGAAGTGGGACAAAGAAAAGTGTAGATAGAGTCCTCTGTTCCAGAGTGGTTGGACAAGGAAATAAAGAGAAAAATATTTGTTGTGGAGGACACTCCACCTAACTAGGATGAGTTGCTGGCCAAGATTGGAAAGGATAAAGGTAAGAAGAAGGCCAGGGTCATTTCTAGGATTGAAAGAGATGAGGCAAGTAATAGAGTTGTCCACATTTCAACTCCTGCTCCAAAAAAGAATAGGGATGAGGTAACTGTAAAAGATTATAATCTGTAGACTATCAATTTAGGGCCTACTTTTGTTGAACAGGACATTGAAGATTATCAGGGTTCTAGCATAGTTATCCTGGGGAGATTGAGGAAAGAAATTCAAACAAACTAGGAGATGAAGAAAGAAAATGAAAAACTTAGGAAATGCTTGGAGGATCTGATGAAACCCTTGCAATCTATTAACCCCTTATCCTCTGCTGCAATCCCTTACCCTGGGAAACTATCACTGAGCTTGAGAGAATGAAGGCTTCCACTCTCGCTACTACAAATTGGCTACAAGGGGTGCAAACAAAAGGAAATGATGCTATCAGGTACATTCTTTCATATGGGAAGGATGCTATGAGGTCAATTGGTTGGTTGAAGGAGGTGTTGGCCCAGGATAAGGAAGATATAGATCTCCTGCTATAGAAAAGGAAAACTATCATGGAGTACATCAAGGATAGGATTATAAGTGATGAAATTCTCCCTTCCTCCAGAGCTGCTGAACCTTGGGAGTGGTTTGAAGCTTTGCAAATTAGGAAAAAGGTTCTGAAGAAGATCTACAAGCAGAGGAGGCAAATTGATGATTCCCTAACTGGTGTCTATAATGGTTGCATTACTTTATTTGAGATAATGATAGGGAGAAGGAATATTGGGCCTAAATATTTGAGTTTAGAACAGTTGAGAAGGTGGTGGCATGATGTTTATGCTCTAGTCAGTGATGATCCTATTACTGAACACTAGTTAGATGATGCGACCACCTACATTGCTATCATTTATAAATATCTAACATATAAGGTTGAGTGGGATAATTCGGTGAAACAATCAAGGGAAGAAATTACATCAATTGAGAGTCGACTTAAGGTTTTTCCTTTACCACCTATGGCCGACTTGGATAAGGTTCTTTTCAAGGTGCATGAAATGCTAGATTGGAATAAAGACAAAGGGGAAGATAGTTAATGATGGGCTACATCGAGATTTGTGCTTCCCTATTATTTTGCATTCATTGGTCCTAGCTGCATTGGAGATCCCAGGCCGACCTGGATGGAGTTCATGCATTTAATGCATATTTTATCTCACGTTGAATTTCTCTTGGCCAACTTGTTGTGCCTAATTATTATTGTAAAACCCTAACTATGCCAACATGTTTTGGGGGTTCTATAAATATGGCATTTTGCCTCATTTGTAAGGGTTAAGAATAGACATAGACAAATAGAGAGATAGCTAGTGTAGAAGCAAATTAAGTAAAGCAAGAGTTAGAAAGTAGTTGTTCTCAAGCAAATATTGTAATAGAACGCTGGAATTGTTGCTATGGTGGATAATTTGATGCAAGTAATGACATTGTGATTTGGTGCCATACTTGTGTTCTTCTTATCTTGCATGGTTCTTGTTATTCTATCTTTAGAATTGCTTTGAGGAAAATTGATATTTAGAATTAGATTTTATTCAATAATGTTTATGGTTTGATATTTGAAGTTATGCAGCAATCCCTAGTCCATATTTTTCACAACCAACTGATTGTTAGTTGCTTTGCAAAGTTAGCCTAGACTTTATATTCATTGTGCTTAGTTAAATTGTGAGGGTTTATTCATTTCAATTACAATAGGGTTGTTTGAATGAATGTTCATGATCTGAAAATCCTAACACCTTAGAATATTGCACTATTTCTATAAGATTGTAGATCCATCTGGGTCGAGTAGAAATTAGTTTTGAGGGATTGGTCCATTTCGAGTATTTGTCATTTGCATTGTTAATCTTAAGTTTAGTGTTAAATCTAGAAATCTCTTTGAAACCTTATATATTTTGTTATTTCTTTATCATTTGAGTTAAATTTAGGATTGAAGTATCATTATGTTGCTAGATTTGATAATTAGAGATTCAATATTTTGCTTGTAGTAAGGTCCCATTGTGATTACCAAAATTTTCACATTTATCACTGAGTTGTTTATGCATTGTCAAGACCTAACATTAGAGACCTTGGGGTTATCTCTTGAGGTTTGTTGATAGAGATTTACCTTTCAAGAGAGATAGGATATTATATTCTGTCTGAGTTGTTGTGCAGAAAACATCAACACACCTATGTTTTGTTATTCCATTTTGTTAAACCTAAGTTTTATCATTGCATTTTCTAATTTTGGAGTCCTCTTTCACCCTAGATTTATATCTTGCATTCATTTTCATCTCTTTGCATTGAATTGAGTCTCATTTAGGGTGTCCTGTTTGCATTAACTTTGTATCACATTTAGGATTTTTAGGATTGCATGTTTTGCATTCTTTAAATATGAAAAATACAAAAAAATCATTCATTTTTCATATCACTTACATAGCATTGGATCACATTCATTTTCATTTGAAAACTAAAATAAAATTTCAGATCAAAATAGGTTTTCTAGGTTGTCAGTTTGTCACATTTTGCACTTGCATTCAACGTTGAATTCACAAAAAATTCAAACTGTAACTTGTTGTTTCAAATCATAATCTGGAAACCACTAAAATTAGCTCAAAAACTTATAAAAACACTTTAAAAAACCCTAATCTAGGACCCATTCACCCTAGGGTGAATAATTCCTTGATCAGGATCATTTCCTGTTTTTATAGGAATGAAAACATTCATTTATACATTTTTGTTTGTTGTTTTTAGATCTCTATTTCTATTTGTAGAATTTATGTTTCCTAAATTTGGTCATATTTAGCTTAATTTGATAAACTTAGTACATTGTGTGATTTCAAAATTGCATTTACAAGACATTCTGTTCAATTTTTTGTAGTGTAATTAGAAAATTGCCTTGTTAGAATATGAAAATTTCATTTACATATAGCATTCTAGGTCATTGCATTGCATTTTACCCTCTTTCCATTTTGGGTTGAAATTAATTTTGTGAAACTTTTATGAGCTTTACAACTTGGTAAATTATTAGAAATATTGTTGTGAGACGTATTTCAAGACTCATGTCATCCCACAATACACCATTCGTCATAGATCTTGGGTTTTCTAACTCTTTCACTAATAGTGTTGATAATCAACCCTCTATGGATCATAATCTGCATACGTCATCTCCAATTAATTCCTTATCTAGAACCAATGTGCATTATTTTTCTAATGTCACACAAGAAAACATAAGAAAAATAGATGAAGGCATAGAAAAATTGCAAAATCTTGTATGTCCCGATGCGGCTCCTATGCTAGCTAACCTAAGAAAGATGATTAAGAGAGAACACGGAATAAATTTTTTATGTAGCCTCACTTACCTCCTTAACAAGAACTTCACATATCAAGAGAGTGATAATATACATACCTCGGTCAACTTTATTGAAGCAAAACCTCGTAAGGTCCTAACCAAAATGCCCCTTGATATTGCTTTTTCACAAAATGACATAATCATGTATGCACTTGATGGTCCTCTTTACATAGCTGGAAGAATCAATGAGAAGCCTACCAATGGGATATTAATTTCCCCCATTTGTGTCAAGAACATGATCACTGAAGAATTCATATTTGTGCATGAACTGTATCAAGATACATATGAAAGACCAAAAGCATGGATCAAAACACATAATGGTTTTTCTTTCCCTACGATTGGCTTGATAAATCTCCCTCTAAAGGTTGGAATGAAAAAATTAAATGTCTCATTCACCATCATCCAACATTGGATTAGTTTCATGTGAAGTTAGGTTATCCATGGCTTTGCTCCATGCATGTCATCGGGTGTCCATTGTGCATAAATGTTTGAAGTTTCCCTTTGGAAATAAAATATTTATTGTACACCATAGTGGCTTTAATTCATTGTCTTACCATTGGAACTTTTCATTGAATTTCTTTTGGACTGAGCCTATTGAACCTATTAGACCCCATGAAGAATTATTTTTCAAATCCTATGAAAATTTTAAGGAAAAGCACATACTAGAATTATCCCTTAGAAATATGCCTCAACTTGTGATTGAGCCACCCATCATTGATGAAACCATGATTGAACCAAAAGTCCTTCCAAATATCCAAGAGTAGCCTATAGAAAATCCTCCTACCATTTTGTATAAGAGACTACGAGACAATCAAATCAATCTTGTTGTGCCTCCTAAACTCAAACAAGTTTACAAAGCCAAAGAGAAAGTGGTTGAACAACCTCCCTTGGTTCCTTCCATTCCTCCCTAAGGGAAGAAAAGAAACCTATGGTTGAGAAACCCAGTCCTACACAATCACAAATTAAAAATATAATGAAAAGAAAATGAAATGCTAGAGAGCATAGGCATAGATGTCCTACTATTTCTCATATGTTAAAAACTAAAGAAGAAAAGAGCAACATAGAAAATCAAAATCCAAACTTTCCTGAAGCAATGCATGATGATTCTATACCTTGTCCACAACATAAACAAGAACCTTCTAGGGAAATTATCATTCGACCTCCTATTGTGATTAATTTAGATGATGATATTGATATTGAAAATATTTATGAACAAGTGCATAATGAGTTGAATTCATAGTTCTCATCTTCTAAGAGCTTAAATGAAATTTCTCCTAAAAAGAGTGTTGAACTTGGTGTGTGTCCTAGTTTGACACTTGGTGTTGCCCCTTTGGCTAGTTGTCCTCCTTCCACATATACTGATCAAGATTGGGATGTAGACAACTTGCAATAGGTTGAATTGCATGTGCCTTACTAGTCTTTTGCATTGTTTTCATTTTTTTCATGTTTCTTTATGTAATTGCATGTGTGTGTAATGTCACAGAATTGCACCTTGGGGCAATTCCACATTTTTGCACTTTTTTCTTACATTTATGACACCTTAGAGCATTAACAACAAAAATACCATGATTCAAAACTTCACAATTCTGACTCCATGTAGACTTGTAGAAGAGCAACAAAAGCTTGACGACACATTTCCCAACTTCTAGGCCTTGGACACCTGGCTGACGCGCGGACATCTGCATGGCATGCTAGCATCCTGTAATATTTCTACATTTGAAACAGGGAATCTAGAATCTTGACTCTCTCAACATGTTTCCTAGCAGTCAGATTTCAGATGTAACAACTCTTTGTTTCACTTGCATGCATCAAAAACCCCTTCCATGCTCTCATTTTGGGTTGGAAATCATTCATTCAAGCTTTGTTACCAATTGCTCCACTTTTGAGTTCTCTTCATTCTTGATAGCAACACTCTCACAAGTGAAGCCATGTCATACTGAGGTCCTTCCAACAACAACAACTCTCAAGAAAGCACTCAATGGTGTGTTTGTGTGCTCCAAAGAGGGTCTAGGCCTGTGGGTAACACACACACTCTCTCTCTCTCACTCTTCCTTCCTACTTGTTCATTTACTACTTTGTGGTGTGGGTTCTACTTCTGAAGCGGGTTTTTCTTTCACCACATGCTTTGTTTACTTCATTTACACTCATTTCCAACATGGTTGTCTGTGGAGGTGGGAACACCAAAATAGGGGTCTTATTGAGGTAGACCCCTATACAACCCCAACCTTTTCCCCTCATTTTTCTATGTGTAGGTTGTCTAGTGGAGCTTGGAGTGAAGATTTGAATGTCTAGTAAAAGGTAAGTTTTCTCCAAGTCCCCTTGCATTTGTTCTAACTTTTGGCTTCCTATTTGGTTATTGAGTCCAATACATCCTAGATGTAAGTCTAGAAGTGAAACTTAGTTTTGTACACTTGAGCTCTTGAGCCCTCTACTACTTAGGATGCTAGCATGCCATTTATACAATAGTGCACCGCACTGGCATCTTGAAATCATGCTTATATCTTTTGGCCAAGAACTCCCTCATTTGAGGTAGAAATCTCAGAGTTTCACTCTCTCAGGATCTAAAGTAGCTTTTTCTGAAACATAACTTGGGTATACTTCTCTACAATTTCATTAACTTGCTTATGTTGAGGTGTATAAGTACATTTCATTCCCTAGTGATCTCTTGAGAATGAAGAGACCCGTGTGTAGTGAATCCCTCTTATATCACATTTTGGTGAACCCAACTTGAAGATGTCAGATCTATTTTGATGATGTTTCATGCTTATGATAATACATTTTTTGAAGAATATTTCAATATGTTGGATGATGCTCTAGATGACTTCTTAGAAGTGCTCTTTGTTATCTGCAAATCTTAAAAAAAAAAATCCTCTTCACAAGCTGAGGAGTCAATAAATGTGGTTGTGGTCTTTGTGGCTCCTCCGAGCCTTAAGAAACCCATCATTTACGTGACCCTAGTTGACTCATCCTCTAGAGAGAACTATTATGTCTATGGGATTTAATGTTGTAGTGATTCATCAAACTTATACTTGAGGTTCATGAAAGCTATAGAATCCACTTCCTATAATGTTGTTGGGCACACATATAATACAAGGAGAAATAAATAGAACTTGGATCAACAACCTTTTGTTCCTACATCACAACCCACTCAAGTTCCTACTTCTTTACCACCTTCTCAACACAAGCCTTCCTTCAGCACCTAATCCTATGATAAAAGCACTAGGTGATTATGATCTTGTCGAGCAACTTCGTATTATTCTGGCTAAGATCTCACTTTGGGACTTGCTTTAGACTACTTCAGTTTACCAAGAGATGCTTCAAGAAGCTTTACAAAATATTATTTTTCTTGCCTCCACTATACAGATGTTAATACGTTGTTGGCTCATATTCGAGTGGATTCAATGAATATCACGTTCCATCCGCAAGAACAATTGCCTTTGGATGTGCAGAATTAAGCGGATACCTTGATGATTATAATTAATGCTAATAATATTGGTATTAGGTGTACTCTTGTTAACACTAGTTCTGCTCTTAATGTTTGCGATATCGACCTATTACCTAAGATTAAAGTTGATTCATCTTCTTTAGTGACTTCTTCTTTGTATATTCGTAGGTTTGATAATGTTGGATGCCAAGGTCTAGGTACGATAATACTACCTTTGTAGCTAGGTCCCATTACCTTACGTACATTGTTTTATGTGATTCCTAGCCTGTTACCATACAATATTCTCTTGGGGAGACCCTGGATTCATGGTGTGGGTGTTGTGACATCTAATTTACACCATTCTTTAAAGTTTGTGCAAATAATTTAGTGGTTACGGTTAAAGCGAATCTAGAAGCTAGTCACCTTTGTGAGCTAGCGGTTGTCAATCGTGCTTAAGTCATATCCACTCTCAAGAATTGTATTCCATCCTTAAGTGTTGATGATATGGCATGTTCTTCATTGATACCCTCTGTGGAAGTCATCCCCAGAGTGAGTGTTGTTAGAGAAAAACCACCTAAAGCAGAAGATACTAAGCCTCCCCTATCTTCCCCCTCTTCCTTTCAATCAAATGCTTTCCTTGGTGATGATTGGGGCTCCTTGGAATTCTCCAAATTCTTCATCATGGAATACAAGGTGAGCCCCTCTTTCCTAGAATTTCAAGGTACTTTTGACACAAATATGGACGATACTCCAATGTAGGAAGAGAAGTGTTACCTTGTTTAGGAGACCAATCGTTCCTTTGCTGAGGAGAGTACTCCCACTCCTACAAAAGGAGGTTAATGTTTCCAAACCTAGTAAAGAAGGTGGGAACACTCCCGTAGAGACATTCGATATCCATAATTGGTGGAATGAAACACTTTACATAGAGCTGCCACCTCATGAAGTTTTGAAAACTTGTTATGGGTTTGTATATGAGCTCACCTCTTGGTACAACTATGGGAAGAAAGGCCTAGGGCATATCGAACAAGGAATCCAATTCCCTATCTAGTTTAAGCCACGAGAGCGCTATCTAGGTTTGGGATGCTCTATTGAACAGTCTAAGCAAAAACCTTGGTGGAGTGTTCACATGATTTTTTCTAGGCCAAATTGAGCTTGGTTCATCTTGAGTTGATAGAGGAAAGGGAGAAGGATGAGAAAATCCCTTTAGATGTCTTCTCTTTAGATGAAGCACTGGAGGAATTCCAAGGTGCCTATTCCCCTTTTCCTTATTTCCATCACAAGAGACGATTCTCGTATCGCCAGCATAAACAAGCATACTTTGGAGAATCAGTTTTGAGTATTGATGAGGAAGACCCTCTATCTAATGTCAGTAATGATGTTCCAATATCTCATCCTAAAGATTACAGTTCTCTCCTTAAAGGAGATACTACTAAAGTCTCTATGGATCCTAAGTCCTCAAAAAAAGTAATCAAGATTGGGAAATGTCTCTCTTCAGAGGAAGCAGATGAATATTCCAATCTCCTACAATCTCATCTTGATATCTTCACTTGGACGTATGAGGATATGCCCAATATTGATGAGTCTATAGTGGTTCACAATATTGTCCTATGTCCTGACGCCAAGCCATTTAAGCAAAAACTTTGAAAGATCAATCCCGGGGTGGTATTGATGGTCAAGACTTAGATAGAGAAGTTGTTGAAAGTAGGCTTTATCTGTCCAATTGAATACTCCCCTTGGATTTCAAATATATTTGTTGTTAGTAAGCATAATGTTTGCATTCGTATATGTATTGAATTTTGAGATCTTGATAAGGCCTCTCTTAAGGATGATTTTTTGTTGCCTAATATAGATATGACTGTGGATTTCACTATTGGCCATGCATTGTTATCTTTTATGGATGGCTTCTCGAGTTAAAATAAAATCTGTATTAACCTAGAGGATCAGTACAAGACAACCTTCACTACCCCTTGAGGTACTTTTTGTTATGTGTTCATGCCCTTTGGGTTAAAGAATGCAGGAGAAACTTACCAATGGGCGATGACCCTAATATTTCACGATTTTATTCATAAGATCTTAGAAGACTATGTTGATGACATCTTGGTGAAATCAATAACTGGTCAAGATCATGTGAAGAACCTTTGTCTTATCTTCAAAAGGCTTCAACTCTATAAGATGAGACTCAATCCCCATAAGTCCATCTTCGGTGTAGATGTCGGCAAGCTTTTGGGGTTCATAGTTTGTCACCGTGGGATTGAAGTTGAGACAAATAAAATTGACACCATCGTTAACATGCCTCCACCTAGAAATATTACTGAGTTACAAAGTTTACAAGGGAAGATTTAGGTGATTCATAGATTTATATCTTAGTTAGTTGATTGTACCCTTCCTTTCACCTATTTATTAAAAAAATATGTTCACTTCATATGGGATGAGGATTTCTAGAAAGCCTTTGAGTCAATCAAAGCCTATTTCACCAATCCTCTTGTATTGATGTCGGCTATACAAGATAGGCCCTTTTTGCTTTACCTTACTGCATCACCATATGCCTTGGCAGCTTTACTGGGTCAATATGATGACACGGGGAAAGAAAGAGCAGTTTACTACATCAACCATGTTCTAGTCAATTACGAAACTTGTTATTCCTCCATGGAGAAACAATGCCTCACTCTTGTCCTTGCTACACAAAAGTTGAGACACTATCATCTCCATGCCGAAACACGTCATAGTAAAAATGAATCTATTAAAGCATTTTTTCTCTAGTGCTAACCTTGCTTGGAGATTAGCGAAATGGGTTATGTTGCTCTCTAAGTTTGATATTAAGTTCATTACTCATCAGTCAATAAAGGGTCAAGTAGTTTCTAATCAATTGGAAAACACTCCCTCATCTCATTCCTTCCCGGGGTTGGATTTATTCCCTGATGAGAATATTTTTATGGTTAATCATGACCTTGAATGGAAAATGTATTTTGATGGATCGAGGTGTCAGACTGGTTCTAGAGTGGGTGTGGTCTTAATATCCCCCGAAGGTAAACTAGTCCCTCTATGCTTTCAACTAGATTTTCCTTGCACCAATAACATCACTGAGTATGAAGCTCATATTGCTATCTTGTGATTGCACTAAGAATCAAACATCTCCATGTATTGGGAAATTCTAAGCTTGTTGTGAATCAGATTACAAGGACCTATCAAGCTAAAAAAAGTAAGTTGTCTTAGCAAGTCGAGACCTTGCTTTGTCCTTTCTTAATTGGTTCTCCTTTTTCACAATAGATAGTGTCCCTAGGAGGGAAAATAGACATGTCATTTCCATGGAAAATGCTACTTCCTTGGTACCTTCAGAAGAGGATATGAAAGAATACCACTTCGTGGTTCAGGTCCTACAAACCCCTACAGTTTCTGAACAACCTGAATCTAAATCCTTTGTGTGTCCTCACGTAGACTTGGGAAAATGGTTCTCTAGTATCTATAATTACTTGAAGACTAGAAACTTTCTCGATGATGCGACAAAAAATGATCCCTCATATACGAAAGCTTTTATCACATTATATCATTTTATCCAATGTTCTTTATCGAAAATTCTATAACAACTTTCTTCTTACATGTCTCACTAAAGTGAAAATATCCCTTGCCCTTAAGGAAGCCCATTCAAGATCCAGGGGTAGAAATTTTGGTTGTAGATCCCTGGAAAGATTGGTACACATGGGGTACTATTGTAAAATTATCAAACAAGATTCCTTTTACTTTGTTAAAAAATGCATTCAATATCAACAACACAATCGTCTTATTCACGCACCTACCCAAGAGTTACAAAATTAAACCTCTTCTTGGTCATTCACAAAGTGGGGGTTGGATAATATTGAAAAAATATCACCTCCTTCCAAGGGACATAACTTTATTATTACCGCTATAGATTACTTCACAAAATGGGTCAAAGCTATTCCACTCTGATCCACAAATGTTGAAGCTGTTTGTAGCTTTGTTATGAACACCATTATTTCTCATTTTGGATTTTCTGCTACACCTTTTTCTGATAATGGCACACCATTCAAGAACAAGGAAGTGAAGCAGTTCTTAGAGAAATTTCATATCCAACATAGATTTTCTACGCCATACTATCCTCAATCCAATGGTCAAGCAGAAGCGTCTAACAAGACTCTTGAGCTCATTATTTATAAAACAATTAATAAGCATGGTAAGTATTGGCATATTCAATTAACATACGCTTTGTGGGCCTATCACATGATTGTTCGTACGGTGAAAGGTACAATGCCTTACAACCTCCTATATGCTACCAAATTTATCATGCCTTTAGAGTTGGAAATCTTGTCTTTACGAGTTTTGCTTAAAGGGTTAATTGATGATGTACACCTACCAGGTTAATCATTTGCATTAGCTAGAGCTGCTTGACAAGCACCAATTACAGGCCCTCAATCATCTTAAACCTTATCAACAATCGCTATCAAGACAATATAATCAAAGTGTGCTCCCTCAGACCTTTAAGCTCAGAGACCTAGTTCTTTGTCAGAATCATAGAAATGTAAATGCACTGCCTGATTAGAGAGGGAAATTTAGTCCTAACTAGTTGGGCCCTTACATTATGATCTTGGTGTATGGTTCAAGTTCCTATGGATTATCATCTATGGATGGGACGCCTCTAATAGAGCCCATTAATGCAATTCATCTTCGTCAGTAATATGTGTAGTGTACCATGTGTCATTTGTGTGGTGTTCTCTCTATGAAGGGGTAGTAGCATTGCATTCATGGGGTGATCCCACAATATTGGTTTACAATTTTTGGCCAAACTGGACACTAAAATATTTTTTTCTAACTAAATCTTCACTTTCGGGCACCTATAGCGGCTAAACCATGAGGAATTTGAAGATGATGCAAACTAGTGATTTGTGACATTTTGTCTATAGATTCTAAATATATTTTTTTCAAAAATTTTGGAATCAAATTGCACTTTTTTTCCATCTCCTTCAAAAACTAGTTTTTTTCAGTAAACAACATTTTTAAGGGGTGACACTCACTGTATAACAAATAACTTTTTTCCATGAAGGATAAAATTCTAATTCTTTCAAATTTAGATTTGTAACTACAATATCTAGTGCTTCCAATTGATTTCATAGTTTTTTATTGAATATTTTTCCTTAATCAAGTTTTGAAGTCAAACCAATTACAATTCAAACATAGGCAGACTGTATAATGCATAACTTTTTTTGTATGTATCGAAATTCAATTTTTTTTTGTTGGATCAAGGACTTCAATATTTGGTGCACTCATATTTTTCAATTTATGTTTTTGATAATCTATTATTTTTCCACATGTGCAAAATAGAGATCTTGATTTTCGATGAAAAACCTATGTTTAATAAAACTAAAAAAATAAATACATAATAAAACCAAAACATATTAAAATTATATTCATTGGATAGCTCATTCTAAGAACTACCATCATCCAGTTGGGTTTGTGAAGTCTCCTCCAATTTCATCCTCAACCCAAGCTTTGAAGCACAAAATTCTGGAATTTTTTGGTGCCAAAGGGTGAGAAGGTGGGAAAAGAAGGGTTCAAGCGAACCATGGGGGGTTCGAGCGAACCCCCTTTCAAAAATGGATTTCTTTGTGTTTTGTTGCAGGAATGGTGAGACCTTGTATTAAATGGGTTCACTCAAACTAGGGTTCTAGCGAACCCTCTTTTGGTTCATTTGAACCGCAAAAAGAACTTTTTTT
The DNA here is from genome assembly GCA_007258455.2 of Sequoia sempervirens. NCBI lineage: Eukaryota > Viridiplantae > Streptophyta > Pinopsida > Cupressales > Cupressaceae > Sequoia > Sequoia sempervirens. Next base: position 151,916 of record VDFB02315350.1, on the reverse strand, counting down.
TGCATGGGGTCCCTTTTTATAGCTTTTCCTTCCTCACTCGAATTGTAAACCAGTTTTGTGGGTTTACCCTATTTTGACATTGTTCATTAACACATTATGAATTTTTTTTGAGCTATGATATGACCGCATGTGTGTGTATAATATACATCCATGTGTTTTGTTGTGCTATGTATCCATGTATCACATTACACCTTTTAACGCAAATAGATCATCATTGTATTTAATTAACATACAACCATGTGTGTTTATTAAATCATGTTAGCATCTAATGTAAACATACATACATATGAGCAAGTAATATGCATAGCATCTACATGAGAATAAATAGTATACACATCCAAATAAATAATGCCATGATGTCAGAACTGATATGTTCATATGTGTGTGTGTGTGTGCATGTATGTATTGAATGTCATGTACATGTATCAGGCCACTACTATAAAAAATGAGTGGTTGTTAAATATATGTCTATACATAAGATCTACATATATATATGAGTATGTATCCCTCGCTACAAAAATGTACAAAATCATAAGCCCCTATAGCTATGACGTGTGGCTCCCCGAGCTCTTCGGCTCTAGCTGTTGCTCCTATATTCTAGGGAGAGGTTGCACTGTGGTCATGGAATGTGATCGATATGAGCGTGATGCAGACAGAGCTACCTGCATCCCCCTGATCTCTCCTTACAGGGAACATATGGTCATCTACGCCTATCTTAGCTCCTTCTACAGCCATTGAACATCTATTGGGATCACAGTCGACTATCAAGGTCATTGAGGTGGATCTAGTGGGCATCATGCATCTACTCAGTGGCATTGGCCCTCGTCACTACCACATCTCGCTCATCAAGCATCATTTGTAGCTCCCCTGATAGCTGGCCACGCTCTCAAAAGTAGTACTTAGGCATGCTACCAACTCAAAACTGGGGGCATGTCCTCCTACAAACACTTTTCAAAAAGCCTTGAGGACCATCCCCTATATTGACACATCAAGGGCCACCTCTTCTATGCACTGAGCCATCAACCTAGTCCATCCCTATGAATCCTCTGCAACCATAGAAGAAAAAAGTGAAATCAATATCATAGGGCATATGTACATAATTATAAACAAAATAAACTAGAAATACATAAACATAAGCAACATGCTCTGTATAACTAGGTCCCCTAGCTACCATGTGGGGTTAGGGTGAGGAGAGGTGCTAGGACACATGCCACCGACATCGGTAGCTACTCTCAGTGACACCAAGGCTACCGCCACTATAGCAGTAGAAGCTAGTGGTGTCGATGAGATAGGGGTAGCTACTGAGGGATATGACCTCCTCCATCACCTCGGTATTTGAGGTGTTGTCTCCTCCTCCTATGACCTCTCCTCCTGCTCGTTGGCCTATTGTCGCCCTCTTCATTTGTCTTGTGGGGTGGGGGTGGTAAGTCCCCCTAAGGACTAGGATCCCCTCTGGGAGCACCCTTGCCGAACACAGGAGGAGGATGGTGCCTATCCCACTACCGTGTGAAATTTGTAGCTCAACCCTGACATTAACTATCGTCACTATGGGTGGAAGATCATGGTCAAGCTCATCATCATCAGAAGAGAAAAAATTAGTGATGGTGTGGTGAGAGCGATCCCAGGGTGTCGATGCACTCCTATAGGCCCTAGTATATGTGGGTACATCTAGTGGAATCATCTATACACAACCATGTTGTCACATGACCTAATTTTAGTAGTATGGTACTATAATATAATCATGATGACCTACTAAAAAATGGTCCTGCTGTAGGTTCCTCAAATGCCTGCTATCATCCACCCATCTAAAAAATTGATGGGGTCTCCATCTAACCCCATTTGTAGTAAGAGTATTGAACTATAGCTACCAAAATTGTAAATCATTGAATATCCACTGGCCTGTCATATCATACCAATGGGCCATGGGGACACAACATGGCCATCACTGGGGAAAACTGACTGGCCTTGTGCACATAATGTGGGAAAAGGCCCACACCTAAAAAAGTGTACATGCAGTAAGGCTATAGTACTTGTAATGAATGTACCATCCTAACTCCTAGTAGAGGTTTGCTAGCATGCTGTGGCCCCAGGAAAAAACTATCCTGCACTCCACCATCTCTTTGATCATGTGGATGAGGCCCCCCGTGTGGGTGCAAGCCTTTCTTGTCTATTGTGATCCAAAAAGAAATGGTAATGATTATCACCTGCCGCAGTAGTGGTGCAGTGGTCATTTCCTAGTCATACCAGTGTGTGTATATGTGACCCATGTTGTCATTGTCATATGTCTGTCCTGAGCAATAGAGGACTCCCTCCATCCACTTCCATGTCGATTGGGTATCATCTAGGGCCACTCGTCGTCTGTGGATGGGTAGTCTGAGAATATGATAGACATCCTCAAGTTTGATAGTCATCTCCCCAGTGGGCAACTAGAAAGATGACATGGTGGCATCTCACCACTCCATCAATGTTGTAAGCATCCGCTCATGATAGCACATCTTTAGCATGGTGAGCACATGCTAGAGACTGTCCCACTCTAGGTGTGTGACCTCGTCCTTTATGAGATAGTCCCTCTACTCACAAATGAGTCAGGAAGCTCACCCTCCTGGATGTTCATGAATCTTTGGATACTCCTACAAAAGTGAAAAAAAAAATTAGTCAAAACAATGAATTTCACTATGAAAACTAAAAAGTTCTTTAAGGCCTATGTGTGTCATGCAGACATTTGTGCACTGCACATATGTCCCTATCTGCCATTGATGCCTTGACAACACCAGCGCATAATTGGTACCTCGACGCACATTCTGGATGGAAGCAAACATTTTGGATGTGAGTGTCCAAAATGGACACTTGTGTACCTAATCGAATAAAAAAGACTCAAAAAGGACTTTAAATCACAAAAAATGAGGTTTAGAGGCCTACCTAGTCCACCTCTTGACCCTCGGCGATGTCGTCGCTCAACTGCTCCAATCTAGGAACCTCGTACTCCCTCTTGCTCAACATTTTGTGAAATTTTCTCTCACAAAATTCAACAATTTGCTCATAGTGAATAGTGAAAATGACCCTTCTAGGGTCCCACCTAGGTTATATAAGCCCCCTGGGGCCCATTTTTCCTAGAGCTTGTGGCTCCCCGGTTTCTCCTGAATTTACCCCACCAAGCTGGGGGAAAACTCACGAGGGGGCATATAGTCACCTCTTGATCATATTTTTCTTCTGAATCAACAACTTTTTCTTGATCATTCTTCTCACTATTGTAGCTTCTTCTATTTTTGAGACTGACCTAAAATTTGAGTTTTGCAGGTTAAAGTCTTGAGCAATTTTTTTTACAACTGTTTTGTCATTGTTTGTTGAGCTTGATTACTGGGAGCACCTTGGGTACTGGCCAGCTCAACTTTAGTGACTTCTAAGGCCCCTCTTTCTTGGCATGCAAGTTTGAAAAATCCAAAATTTGGGTGAAAATTTTCTTCTCTACTTTAGTCTGGCTATTTTTTCCCAAAATGAAGCCCACTAAAGTGGGGAAAAAATGTAATGTTGCAAAATTGCACCTAGGGGAAATTCCACATTTTTGCACTTTTTCCTTGCATTTATGACACCTTAGAGCATTAATGGCAAAAATCCCATGATTCTAAACTTCACAATTTTGACTCCATGCAGACCTATGAAAGAGCAACAGAAGCCTAACGACACGTTTCCCGAAATTCTAGGCCTTGGACGTCTATGTGGAACGTAGACGTTTGTGTGGCACACTAGCATCCTGGAAGATTTCTATGTCTGAAAGAAGGAATCTGGAATCTTGACTCTCTCAACATGTGTCCTAGTTGTCATATTTTGGATGTAATGGCTCTTTGCGACCCTTTCATGCATCAAAAACCCCTTCCTTTGTCTCATTTGGGGTTGGAATCATTCATTCAAGCTCTCTTATCATTTGCTCCACTTTTGAATTCTCTTCATTCTTGATAGCAATACTCTCACAAGCGAAGCCATGCTAGACTAGGGTCCTTCCAACAACAACAACTCTCAAGCAAGCACTCAACGGTGCATCCATGTGCTTCGGAGAGGGTCTAGGCCCATGTGTAATGCTCTTTCTCTCTCACTCTTCCTTCCTACTTGTTCATTTACTACTTTGTGGTGCGGGTTCTTCTCCTGAATTAGGTTTTTCTTTCACCACATGCTTTGTTTACTTTGTTTGCACTCCTTTCCAACTTGGTTGTCCATGGAGGTGGGAACACCAAAATGGGGGTCTGACTGAGGCAGATCCCTATACAGCCCCAACCTTTTCCCCTCGTTCTTCTATGTCTAGGTTGTGAAGTGGAGCTTGGAGTGAATATTTGAACCTCTAGAAAAAGGTAAGCTTTCTCCAAGTTCCCTTGCATTTGTTCTAACTTTTGGCTTCCTATTTGGTTATTTAGTCCAATACATCCTAGATCTGAGTCTAGAAGTGAAACTTATTTCTGCTCGCTTAAGCTCATGATCCCTCTATTGCTTAGGACACCGGTGCACCATTTAGATGATAGTGCACTACGCTGGCATCTTGAAATCGTGCTTCCGTATTTTGGTCAAGAGCTCCCTCATCTGAGGTAGAAATAGCAGAGTTTCACTCTCAGGATATGAAGTAGCTTTTTCTAAAACATAACCTGGGTATACTTTTCTACAGTTTCATTAACTTTCTTATGCTAAGGTGTATAAGGGTAGTTTGTTCCCTAGTAATCTCTTAAGAATGAAGAGACCCATGTGCAGCAAAACCCTCTTATATCATAGTGTGTAATGTGATCCCTCATATTATAATGTTTGATGTATCTCTCTTTTTGTGCATTCCTCTATATGTATCTACATTCTTTTGTATGTCGTAAACATTTTATCCTTTTCATTTGTCTTATGTTTTCATTTTGGGGATGATGGAAGATGTTGAGAAATTTAGGTCTCTTCCATGTTCACCCTTTTTTTTTCTTTTTTTTCAATCTTTATGTGTCATTCTTCTTGTTCTATGAGTATTTTGGGAATGATAATGTTTCTAATCTCTATAACAACATTGTAGCAAAGATATACTAACCTCGAATCTTTATATCCCTTATGTATTTTTGGGGGAAACCCCTCCTTCCTTTTTCATGGTGTAGCTTCATTTTGGAAACATATGACTTGGAATAGGGCTTTCTAAGTAAGTTATCATGTCTTAGGATTGAACATTGGCTAATTTAAAACAATTACTCATGGCAAGGGTGTAGTAATTTCTTTAAATTTGGGGAATACATTGATAATATATTTTGACATTCCTAATGTTTCATGGTGCAATTTTCCTTCTTCTTTTGATATGTCCTTTTCTTGTTGGTGTCATTAGCTTTGATGTTCTCCAAGAGTGCAATATTTCTTAGTGTATGACTTTCCTCTTAGTGGTGATGCGACACACTGCATTCCCTAAGAAAGTGAATATTTTACTCTTGACTTGTCCTCTCTTGGAGACATTAGGTATGATGTTCCCTAAGAAGAAGACCTTACACAAACTAAGCAAAATCCCTTTGAAAATAATTTTACTTGCATTATTCTTCATAAGTAATTAGCATAATACAACTTGTTAACCTTGTGAATCTTGAACCCCTAATTTCAAAGCCACCTAGCATAACACACCTTGCTAGCTTTTGGAGCCTTGCCTTGTTCAGAGGTGCTTAGCATAATGTGGCTTGTTAAGCCCTATGGAGCTTGAAACCTTGTCTTGTGGTGCCGTATTGAAGTTGTCAAGAGGATAGCTTTGATAGGGTATGGGAGACTACTATGATTCTCTCATTTTCCACCCTTTTGGAGACTTACCTGGATATCCAAAAGTTTTGTTACCTTGGAGTGAGCACAAAATAGAAGGTTAGATGTGTCTATACTGATCAGACATTCTAGGCCTAATCTTCCTGGTCTTTGATGTATGATTGAGTATCTTTTTCACTGCTGCATAGATAAGTGTCTTGAATGTATACTTTAGTGTGAGTTTGACATGGGGTCATACTCTCACTAAAGTGGGGCCTAATTGTAGTGTAGGAAAAAGTATCCTTTTTCACACTTAATTTGGGAATGAAAAATTAATAATAAAATGAGCTTAATGATGCCTTAGTTTAGTATTGTAATATGTTTTACATATTCACATTAAGTTTAGGGCCTTATTTACTGAAATGGACTTAATTGTACCTTACTTTTAGTGTTGTAAGGTGTGCCTTTACACTTTCACACTAACCTAGGGATTCATTAATTAATTGAGGTTAATTTTTAATAATTGGCCCCTTTAATTCAAATCCAAACCTAATTAATTGTATTTTTTGAGGGATAAACCTAACATTCATAAATGCCATATTAACATAATGTTTAACATTATGCAATGTCTATCCTACATAAGTGACCTAGGACCCATACACCATAGGGTGAATGGGTCCTCACTTAGGCCTAGGACCTAAATTCAAACTATGTTTTTGGTAGTATTTTTATGATTTCAAATGTGTATTCACATGTCAGTTGTGTTCTTTTAATTTTGGGGATTAATGTTAAGATATGTATAAATAATAGGACATTTCACTATGTTCCATCCTAGAAATTTTATATGAATTTTTTGGATCAAGCTAGAGCTTATCAAGAACATTCAAGAGCATTTTCAAGGCATTCAAGAGAATATTTATTGAAGATTACTACATAAATCAAGATTCCATTGTCATGTCAAAGATTTCTTACATCATGCATGTTGTTGAGCTAATACGGTGATGTATAGTTCAAGATCTATTCAAGTATTGAAGGACATAATTTCAAATCAAGTATCATGATCAATATCCACATCCATTAAAGCCACTTCATGCTAGTTGCATATCTACAATCCAAGGTTCAAACAAAGGTTTGGTGATTTGTGACAATGTTTGTTCATTCATCATTCCTTCATGATATTTGATTTCATTTCAAGGTTTAACTGCCAAAATAGGGTTTGACCAAGGAAAAAACCCATTCACCTAACAAACAACATTTTTCTCTCTTTGATGTGTGATTATAGATTTTAGGTGGAAGATTCTTTGAAGAGCAAAATTGAAGAAAGCTACAAAGTTGTCAAATTTGTAAGAAAAGTTGTCATTTCATGAAAACTCTTCTATAGGATTTATTTTTAGGTGTTCGACATTGAGAATCAAGGATTTGGGAGTGTAGACATAGCAAAATAGAACCCAAAAGAAGATATTATAGAGCCCTAGCCAAGACCCATTCACCTTAGGGCGAATGAGTCCTTACTGAGCTCAAAAAAGTGACTTTTCGTGACTAGTACACAACAACTTCCCTTTTCCATATTTTCCTTTTGATTGTTGTTTCCATCAATTTTGAGTACATTCTTTCATTTGCATTTTGGAGTTTGTTTGATGGTTTTAATATTTCTCCCCAAAGTGCTATTTAGGTTAGATCCCCATCCTTGCATAGAAAGAAAATTTACTGATTCATGCCTTGATTTGACTCACCTTTTGGTTGTTACTCATCTCATTGTTTGGATCTCATTTCCTTGAATGAAATTTGAGAAATAGGTCCTTTGTTATGAATCCACATTTGATTTGACCCCCACCTATTTTTTGTTATTTTAGGTCTTCATCAACTTTGACACTTGCACTCTCAACAATATTTCTTAGTCTATTGTTGTAGCACTGATAATCTTTTCTTTTAGTAGAATATCCAAGGAAGATACCTTCATTAGACCTCACATCAAACTTTCCTAAGTTTTCTTCATCTCTTCTGATATAACATTTTCTTCCAAACACTCTGAAGTATTTGACAGTAGGAACCCTTCCATACCTAAGCTCATAGGGAGTCTTTGTGTATTTTTCTCTTCCTTGTACTATGTTTAGTATATAAATATCAGTATGAATTGCTTCTCTCTAGTAAACCTCTACTAGATTTTCTTCTTCCATCATTGTCCTTGTTGCTTCTTAAATAGTTTTATTCTTCCTTTCAACCACTCCATTCTACTGAGGAGTCCTAGGGGCACATAAATGCCTCTTTCTTCCATGATTCTCACAAAATATATTGAATTCATTAGAGGTGAATTCTCCACCTCTGTTGTACCTCAAACATTTTATTTTCATATATATTTCATTTTGAACCATTGCAACACACTATTTCCTCTTATTATTCAAATTTTCTCTAACACCCTTGGAAACCAAGAACTAGAGACACACATCTTTAGCACTTCCTCATCACCACCAAGCCAACTACAACATAGCAACTCAACCACACATCCACAAGTAGAAGCTTATCAAAGAAATGCTAGAGGTTGACACCAGTAGCTTACTAATGACAACATAATGCAACTATTCAAAGCATCATTAAAGATAACACCAATTAAATACCAACTGCTCACATCCTTGCAACAATCTCCTGCTCATACGATTGACACCAATGACAACACACAAGCTTATTGAAATCAATGATAACACCAACTATATATAATTGCAATAGGTGTCTCCTTTAGGTTAGTGCTTATAAACTATTTTGAGGATTAGTGTCTCTAGTGGGTTGGTTCCTACAAAATCATTGTAAGACTTCATTATTTTTGCGAGGTTGGATTTGGATAGTAGTTCCAAGAAGCTTTTCTCACCATGGTTTTTCCCTTTTATTTTTCCATGCAAATCTAGTGTTATCTTAAATTTTCATTTCTTCCATTTCTACTTTTGATGTGTTGTGATTTTTTAATGTTCATTGAATAAAGTTAAAGTTTAATTATATACTTATTCACCCCCTTAGTATATTTATGTGTTCAACAATTGGTATAAAAGCTAAGTTCCTTGGTGCAGCTTAATAGTTGGAAGTAGATCTTGGATTTGAACAGATGGTAGGTCAAGATGGATCTCACTCAAACAAGCTATCATAATTTTGTTGGAAAAATTATGCATTTTGGATTATAAGGATGGAAGCATACTTAACATCACTAGGGTTTGATGTTTGGAAATTGGTTGTGGATGGCTTCAATGTTCCTGCAACTCCTCCAAAAAATGAGGCTAACAAGAAGGCATGTGAGTATAATTCTAAAGCTAAGAATGCAATTTTGAGTGGACTAAAAAATTCTAAATTTTCAAGGCAATGCACTGGGTGATCCCACAGTAGTGGCTTACACTTTTTGGGATATTTTGATTTTTGCTAAAATCACATATTTTTAGAAAATATAATGATTTAAGCCTTGAAAATTTCTATTTAAAGGATTCCAATTGAAGAGGGCTTGATCAAAACACCTTAGATCAAACCCCCTTGGATAGAACCCCACTAGTTTTAAACCATACCTATAACATAGTCTCCTTTACACCTATCAAAATGCTGATAAAAAACCAGTTTTGATTTACCTTTTGGGGGATCAAATGAATTCATTTAATTTTTTTTTAAATTGTAACTATATATAGTCCTTATTATAAGCTTCACAAAAAGTATAATTTTAAATATATTTAATTTGATTATTATATTTATTTTTATTTCTTGTGAATGCAGGTTTTTCACCAAAAATCAAGCTCTCTATTTTGCACATGTGCAAAATTAGTATATTATCAATATATATATATATATATATCAATGCACTAGATATTGATGTCCTTGAACTAGCAAAAAAAATAAAATTGAATTTGATACATACAAAAAAAGTGATGTTTTAGCCAGTAAATCATGTTTCAATTGTAACTGGTTTGAATTTGAAACTTAATTAAGAAAAAAAATCTTCAATGAAATACTAGATATTGTAGTTACAAATCTAAATTAAAAAAATATATATATCCTTCATAAAAAAAAGTTATGTGCTGGCTAGTAACGTCACTCTTTAAAAATGGTGTTTAGTGTTAAAAACTAGTTTTCAAAGGAAATGGAAAAATAAGTGCAATATGATTCCAAAATTTTTAAAAAATTATATTTAGAATCTACAAACAAAATTTCACAAATCACTAGTTTTCATCATCTTCGAATTCCTCATGGTTTAGCCGCTATAGGTGCCCGAAAGTGGAGATTTAGTTAAAAAAATTCAATTCAATGTCTAGTTTGGCCAAAAATTGTAAACCGGTATTATGGGATCACCCCACTACAAATTTGCTAACAATATTTGATAAAAAACTAACAGAATTTATGAAGGTGATGATAAGGTTAAACAAGCCAATCTACAAGCCCATAGAAGCAAGTTTGAAAATTTGAAGATGAAAGAAGAGGAAAATATAGTTGTCTATCTACTTAGGGTGGATTAAATTTTCAATGCTATCACAAGACTTGGTGAAGAATTGAAAGAACCAGTAATCATCAAGAAGGTACTAAAATCCCTTTCCCAAAGGTATGATGCAAAAATTTCTACTATTGAAGAAGCTAGAGATTTGAATCACTTTACAATGGATGAACTATTTGGATATCTCATTGCTTATAAAATGAGGAACGTAAATAAAAATACATCAAAGAAATAAGTTTCTTTTAAAGAATCCAAGAAAGAAAGGAATGAATAATTTGAACCAAGTGATGTGTTAGATGATGAGGAATCTATAGTGTCAAAAAATGTCATCGGTGACATTTCCACACTTGTTTGAGTCCTCCTTGTAAAATTGAGCTTAATGATGCCTTGACTTAGTGTTGTAATGTGTTTAACACACTAACATTAGGTCTTGGTCCCTTGTGAACTAAATAAACTTAATTACACCTTATTTGGAGTGTTGTAACACACTTTCACAGTTTTCTAGGGTTTTCATAAATAATTGGGCTTCTTTATGCTTTAATTGGCCCTATTTTGTACCCACAAGGCTTAATTTATTCATCATTTCAAGGATAATCCTGACATAAACCAACATCCAATCATCGTTTAGGTATTTTTAAGTTGTGTGACCTTGGTTTAGTGATTTGGGACTCATATGCCACTTTGGGGGTATGAGTCCCACCTAGAGTTTTGCGTCCTGATCCTGGTTTTACACCTTTCTAAGAATTTTTTAAATTGGCCCCATAAATTATGCCTAATGGGGATCAAACGTTACCTTGGTTATATGAGTCCCGTGTGGCCCAAAATTAAAATTAAATCAAATTCTTGGCAGGATTTTATCCTCCTGGATCTGATGTCGACTTTTAGTGTTGTAATTTTGGGAATCTTGGCATAATTAAATATAAATACAAGGTTTTTTCACTCATTTTCACCCAAGAATTTTGTGAGAGCATTCATAATAGAAAATTGGATTTCACAAAAGCATTCAAGTCTTTACAAGAGCATTCAAGAGTCTTCAAGAGTTGATCATCGAGTGTTTTAGAGCATTATTCAAGCATCAAGCATCATCTCAGTCTTCATGCATCATGTTTGTTTTCGAGCTAACAATTGTGATGTAGAGTTTTATGATTCAAGATAGCATTCAATCCAAGGTCTATCACATTCAAGCAAGAGTCAAGATCTACATCCATTGGAGCCATCTCATACATGTTTTCAGCCTCTTATTGATAGGGTTTGGTGAGTTGCAACATCATATTTTGTCCATTCATCATTCTCCATTCCTAGTTCATTTCATTTCAAGGATTGATTACCAAAATGGGGTTTGACCAAGGAAAACCCATTTCTACTAACATAACAACAATTTTCCCTCTCTTTAGTGTGTTTGCAGGTTTAGGTTGAAGACACATTGAAGAGAAAGTTTGGAGAAAGTTGTCAAAGTTGTCACCTTGCATTGAAGATCATTGGGAGACTTCTACAGGTTACAAATCAAGGTTTCAGATCCGAAAAGAAATTGTGTCACAACCCACCCTAAATTTATAAATTACTTTTCACTTTTTGGTAATTACTATGATGAATCATGAGGTTATGAAACCTTGAAAGTTGCATGTTATGATGGATTTGCTCAATGATATGTTATTGCATTTAAATGGAATGTTGATGATTATTTGATGTCATGAATATGATGAAATACTATGATATAATTCTATTTATTAAAGCAAACAAATAATGAATAATGCAATGTAATGTCTATGGTTTCAATTTGGAATCATGACAGTATTTAATGCTATGAATTGGATGAAATTTTATAATGTTTCCCTGACTAACTATCATTGTTTACCTAAGTGATAATTTAGGAAAGATCTAAACACCTCTAGAGAGAAAGAGGGGGACTATCACCTAGGAGAAGGGTGGCATTATGGAGTCTTCGGTTATGTCATCTAAGCTTGAGATAGTCAAGTAGGACTAGATTAACCTAATATGTCTAGGGGATGTTTCTTGCATGCTTGAGGTAAGTTTTCATATGTTAGCTTGTTGAGTTCCCAGTTTCGCAATGAATGGTGGTTTTGGGCTTGTAAGCCTTCTTGCTTCTTTTCATATATAAGTATATGTATGATGGAATATAAATATGCATAGCCATACTTGTATTTATATATTCAAACTACTTTAAAAATGTATTGGCACAATTTTTCCTTCCCAACAACGATGCCAAGTTTGATGTAATTATTAACGTCGCAACTCATGTTAATGATGCCACCCTACCTAAAGGTTACTATTATCTTTTTATTGGTATTAAAATTGGCTTATAAAGTTGATAGAGGGAATGTTGGCTCAATTCCTTCAAACAAAGAAGAGCTCTTAATTAAGTGACTCGATGCATTAAATTGAACCTATACCTTTTATTTAAAGGATATATCCATTATGAATATCAATGCCTTGATGTATTTATGAAATTTTGAGGAAAACTATTGTTGTAGCCTATTATTTTGGAGGAAACAATGATATTAATAGCATTGTGATATATAGTGGAACCCTTTTAAATCATGGTGGAGGAGCTTGATAGATTTAAGGTGGAAAAATTAATAATTCTAATGTTACCAATCATTGTTCATCGTGGCAAGGCCATTCTCTTATAACTAAATTTTATTAGTTTAGATGTTAATCTTTGACCAATCAAGGCCACGGGTATGCACACGAGGTCGTAGGCTCATTATGAGCTCTAAATATTACCTACCAACTAATAAAAATAAGAAAAACGTGCAACATCGTGGAAGTTAGGAAACCACTAGAAAAACTAAATTGAAACCATTTCTTGCTCATATCTTCTCAAGCCTTTCTTGGGTGAAAATAGTAGTGGGTGGATATTCCTTGTTCTACATTTTACACCGAAGCAATCTCCTCTTTTTACTATGTGAAAACTATCCAATCCTGGAACTGTTTCTTGCAATCTTTGAAATCAAATTACCCTAGGAAAGTAAATGGGGGATATCGTGGGAACCGTGTGGGGCAACAAACTACTCTAACCATTATAAATATAATCAATGACTTGGAGTGGAGAGGAAAAAAATGGTTTTGGGGAGAGAATGGTCGGGGGGAAACAATTTTCTGTCATTTTCTTGCCTCAGCCTTAAAAAAAGACAATTTGGGGGGAAAAGAGAAAACAAGACATGCAAAGATTTCATTGGAACCAAGAAAAGAAGAGAGTATCACATAACAAGCAGAAGGATATAACGTATGTGGAGGAGGAATGAGATGAGAAAGGAAAAGAAAAAGAGAATACCATTCCTGTATAGGGGAGAATACAGTAGTCTAAGAAATTACTCAGGGAGAGGTAAAGGTGTGAGGTGGTAAAAATTATTGTAGGAAAAGAGAATACATGAGCTTCCCTCTAGAATTCTGATTCCATGGTCAATATATTGGGGGGACGCGTAAAATTTCCTATCCCCAACCAAAATCTCAACATTTGTGGAGAGCATGATGTTTATGTAAGAATAGACTATGTTACATGTGCTCTAGGCATCAGATCTTACGTTTATTTGAAGTATTTATGTTATTAAGGAGCGAGCTTGGTGATAAGCATGATCTAGTGATGTAGAAATAGTGAGGTTAGTGTTGGTTTGGTAAAAACATATCTGGCAGGAAATTTGATACTTTTCAGAACTTGGAGAGTAGTAAGCAACTCATACCAATAATGTTAGAGAATACCAACCTCTACAATGAAAAGAAAGAGGCCAATATTAAGATTTGTTGAGTTGGGGAGGCTTGGAACAAGTTCTTGATACTTCCACCAAGTTCAAAGCCCGACTAGTGGATAGACATGACAAGGGTTTTCACATTCACTTGTAAGGCAAGTAATCCTACTGCTTTCTTATTTTTGGTTATAGTCTTTTCATGTATGTATATATGTATACATTGTGTTGTAAAAGGTTATTAAAAATTAGTAATGAGATAGCTATGCCCTTAACCCATCTCAATCATGAATCATTATTATATTTTTTTAAATCTCCTTGATGAGAAACTTTAAAATTTAGATTGCCTTGAAATGATTTAGAAGCTTTAAAGGCAACTCATGGTATATTACCATCAAACCCTCCTTGGTATAGTCAAGTCTAGGGATGAGTCATGAAAACCACCTTTGTTGATTATGAGACTCTCATCCTTCTTAAAAAGAAATATCAAACCTTGTGGGTGTAAAACCAAGATTGAATCATAATGAAGTTAAGGGTGGATGAAATGATTTAAGTACAACCAAGTGCTAGTTTCATCATCAAGAATGCTTACTTGAGCAATGAATAACTATTCTTGTTTTTCTATTTATAACTACTTGTTGAGGGACTTGGTAATATAAATTGGGTCCTTGGAAAGGAAGACCTCTTTTCTTTCTTGATATGTTCCTTATTGAAAACACCTAGATGGCATATTTGTAAATAATGCCTATATACTTTTATATAACCTTATGTACATTGTGACAATGACCTAAGAGTTGGTGAGAAGGTAAAATCTTGTTGATCCATGGTAGGGCTTGATTTAGAGGTAGTAGCCTAAACCCTATCGGTTGTAGATACATGGAAAAGGGGATTTAATGCACAAGTTATTTTACCAAATTGGTCATATTTGAAACTTGGAGAGTGATCATTTTAAAATATATTATAAGATGCGACCAGTTGGTCTACAATTGTGTTTATCCATAGTTAACTAGATTACACTAAATTGTATGGAGGATTAAAACCTAGTGGTTGTTATATTCCTATCGAAGATCTAATATTTATGGTGCGGGATTGTCTATGTAATATTCATACCACATTAATGACTGAGAAGGTCAAGAAGATGTTGTTTCATGGCAAGAATTTCTTAGAGGGTTTATCAAGAGTAGTCGCTCTTAAGGGTTAGGGTTAAGACTCGAACAAGTGGTTGTAGCCAAGTCCCGAGAAGTTACATGAAAGTAACTCAAGTGTTTGAGTTAGAAATAACCAACAACCCAAATTAGTTATCCACCTATAACAAGAAGAAGGTATCTTCAACATTAGACTCATATCTATTAGTAGTTATGATTAAATAATTCATTAATAAATCAAGAATGTGAGGAAAAAGAGGTAATGAGATAATGAGCACGTTAGGTGCTACAATTGTAGGATTTCCTAAACAATAAAAGGATAGAATCCTTGTTTCCTTTTGATAAATGAATTGTGATTATAAATATTCCCTTGAAATGTAAAACTATTTCATTGTGAGTGACAAAACCCTTGTAGGGTTTCGAACATAGTTGAATACCACTCAATGGAGGGTATAATGTAAAGGAAGTTGACTTGTAAGTCCATGACCAGTCAGGTCAAGTTAGTTGTTTGTATTGGCAAGGAAATTCTAGGAAAACCAGTACGTGGGAAATACCCCTTGTATTTTTTTTTATCCTGAACCAGTGGCAGTTATCAAGGCTTGATAGTTATGCCAGGTAACCTGGGGGTTTGAGAAAGATCTAACATCTTATCAACTCAATTGAGTTATGTCTAATAAGACAAGTTATGTTGATTTATATGTTCTTCATGAATGTTTATTGGGTGGAATAGTTAGTTCCAATATACCCTAGGTCAGGAAAGGTATTCCAAGTTGAGTAGGGTGGGTGAACATATGACTTTTCTCTTGGTAGCAAATGTATCAAAAATACAAATACTATGGCCATAGTGAGTGTAGTAGTCTCTGCGTGCACTAGTCGGTTCACTGTGACCCAAATACTTAGCTAGTTAGAGATGTCATACATAGTTGGAAGGTATCCATAGTTGTGCGATGGTATTAGTTAAGTAGGGCACAGAACCAAAGCTTAGATGGTAGAACTAAGAGGGTTCCTAGCTTAACCCTTCATTGAAGGGAGGGCCCCTTCCAGTTAGGAAGGTGTGTGGGGAACCACTTAAGTCCATGGTTGGAGGTAAGCACCCAGGTGATGCTCTCCCTCTTGCAAATGACATGCCAAGTCTTGGAAGATAGAAAGAATCCAGATAAGGATCACTGACCCAACTCTCTTTTAGTATATGATTATAGTTTACTAAATTGTAATCATTGAATTAAAATGCAAACATGTTAGAAGTTTATTCTCTTCAATTTGAAAATATTGTATAAATGTTTTGTTATACCTTTATGGTAACAATTATGTAGTAGCATGTTCCATATTTAAAGAAAAGAAATTGTATAGATCTATTTTCACCTATGTTTTAGTTATTTACTATTTGGTGAATAATTCATGGTAACTCCCTGTAAGAAGGAGCAACATGTTACAATTTGGAAAGGACAGAGTAGACATTGAGGAGCAGATTCATGCTTTGAAGTTTTAGAAAACCCTAATTGGAATGATACGCTAGTTCTGCTGTATGAGTCCCAATTTATATTATTTTCCATATTTATGCAGTTTTAGACACCTTTTTGCCAAATTTCAGTTTCTAACTAGAAACCCTGATCTAGGACTAAATCACCCAGTCTAACATATGATTCCCAGTCAACATTAAAATCAATATTTTCAGTATTTTAGAGCTTCATTCAATCTCCTTCAGGTTTTCAAGTGCACAAATTTCATCTTTCAATTCTCTGTTTTGTTCTACATGCTTTTCTAGATCATTTAGTGAAAGATTGCATCATATTAGGTTTAAGCATTACAACTTGTGTTTCATTTGTCTTTCCAAGTCCTAACTTGGTGGTGAACACCTCATTAGTTTATAATAAGCCCCTACAACAACCGTATTGCAAGACCTCTTTCTTTTTTTCATATCTAGATCTCTAGTGGTTATCCTTGAATGAGAGTGTTTGAGTTTTGTTATTCTATCTCCCAAGCATAGAAGCAACAAAATCAATCCTTTCAGAAGAAAAAATTGTGAGGAAGTTGAAGAAAGGTTTTGGAAAGTATAAAGGTAAGTTACCTTTCAAATGCTTTAATTCTGGTAAAGTAGGTCACTTTTCTTCGAAGTTCCCTTTTGGAGAAAGTCAAAGTAGTGATTAGTATAAAAATAAAAAGAAGAATTTTCAAAAGCATAAGAATAACCTCTAATAAAAAGAGAAAAATAGCTCATTTTAAGAATATGATCAATGTATGTCTAAAGAAGAAAGGGAAGAAGTTATATTCAAGGAAATAGAATATGGTGAAGATATGCAAGATCTTGATGAAGAAGAATGTGAAGTAGACTTAGAGGGAGAACTGATATCTACATTAACTAATATGAAAGTAGAAAGGAAAGAGAATTAGAAACTGAAATTAAAACTTGAAGAATCTGTGAAGGTGATTATTGATTTGAAAATTCAAATAGAAGAAGCAAAGAGGATAGAAGATGTCTTGTCAGAAAAATTAAAGGAAAAAGAGGTGGACTGTGAAAGGATTGAGACATAAATTGTATCCTTGAGAAAGGAATTTAAAATGATTAATGATCAATTGTACAATAAATTTAAGTATGAAAAGATTAGTAAAATACTAGAAGAGATCATAAATAGTCAAAGGTCATATTTTATCAAGACTGGTCTTTGGTTTGATGAAGGTTAGAAAAAAATTACAATACATTATAATGAGAATTCCATCAATAGCTCAAAGTTTAAGCAATACAAGGAGTTTGAAGATAAGAAAAAGGAAAATGGATTTACCAAAGTCAACAATCAAAAGAGAAGATTCAGAGGTTCAACTCCTACAAGGAAATCCTTCATAACCACACCAAATTACTCTTCTTTGGTTACTGTTTTACTTGCAATCATTTGGTCATAGTGAAATAGATAGTAGAAGGTTTCCTACAAGGAAGAATAATTTTGTGAAGAAATTATTTTTCCCCTTTAGTTGATTTTAATATCATATGTTATAAGTGTAACATTTTTTGGTATAAGACATGGTTTTGTAGAAATGGCCTTCAAAATCCTCCTAGACAAGAAAAGAAAGACAATATAGATATTTATACTAGTTAGATGGAAGAACCTAAAATGGAATGGAAAATGAGGAATGACATCAGAAGACTGAAAAACCAGTGATTTCTTAAACTACATTTCATGCTCAATAAAATCCTTGGATAATTTATAGTGGGTGGTCTAGTCACATTATTGGAGATAAAAGAAAATTAATTAGCTTGAAGAAGTGTAATGGTAGTTAAATTAAATTTGGTGATAATACTATTGCAAGGATATATGGATCCTTGGTTAATTTATAGTGGTTTCTCTAGTCACATTATTGGAGATAAAAGTAAATTAATTAGCTTGAGGAAGTGCAATGGTGGTTCAATTAAATTTGGTGATAATACTATTGCAAGGATATATGGAAAAGGATCTTTAAGTATTGATGGAAGATCTAGGATAGATGATGTCATATATGTTAAAGTATTAAAGAATAACCTTTTGAGTGTAATTCAAAAGTGTTTTAAAGGCTACAATCTCATTTTCCATGGTCAAGGATGTGAAATAAAAAAATGCAAAGATTGTTGCTAAAGCTAGTGGGAGAAAAGGTAATCTATATAATCTCATTGAAGTCAAAGAAAGATTTTTTTTGGTACAATCAAATGAGAGTTGGCTATGGCATAAAAGAATGGATCATACTAACTTTGATAATCTTGTAAATCTTAGCTCTAGTCATGTTGTGAGAGATATTTAAAAAAATACTAAGCCTACAAGCACCTTCTATAAAGAATGTCAACTAGGGAAGTAGAAAAGAGTAAGATTCAAGAAAAAGAAGCATTCTACTAAAAATCCATTAGATTTGGTTCATACATATCTATGTGGGCCTCCAAATACATAAAACCATGTAAGGAGAAAGGTATTTTATATTATTCATTGATGATTTTACTAGAATGACTTGGGTTTCTTTCTTGAGAGAAAAAAAGTTTTTAGTAGATATAATATTTTTAAGGTTATGGTTGAAAATGAAATAGGTTCAAATATCAAATGCCTAAGTTTTGATATAGGTGGTGAGTTTACTTCTAATGCGTTTGAATATTTTTATGAAAAACATGGAATCAAAATGCATCCTTATGTTGCAAGAACTCCTTAACATAACAGAGTAGTTGAAATAAACAATAGAATAGTTTAGGAGATGGATAGGACAATGCTAAATGAAGCCATGTTTTCTAATGTATACTAGAGAATCAATTCATCCAAATATACATATCCTTAATAGAGGAATAATTACAATTTAAACAATTGTACGACACCATTTGAGTTATGTTATGATAGACCTGCATCTATCAATTGTTTCAAAATATTTGGAAGCAGATGCAACATCAGAAGGGATGAATAATATTTGGGAAAATTGAAGTCTAGATTAGATGAAGGTATCTTTTTTGGCTACTCATAAAGGAGAAAAGTTTATAAATTCTACAATAAGATATTTCACAAGGTTTTTGAGAGTGTAGTGATGGAAAATGTATCCCTCTACATTTTCACACTTGTTTGGGCCCTCCCTGTTAAATTAAGTCTAATGTTGCCTTGATTTAGTATTGTAATGTGTTTAACACATTCACATTAAGTCTCAGGACCTTGTAAACTAAATGGACCTAGTTGTGCCTAATTTAGGGTGTTTTAAAGTGTACCTTTACACTTTCACACTAATCTAGGATTTCATTAATAAATTGGTCCTCTTTACGCCTTATTTGGCCTCATTAAGCATCTATAAGCCTTATTTAATACATCTTTCTGAGATTAATCTCAACATTTGCCAATATCCAATCATAATTCATATTTTTTTGGATTGTATGGTCCAGATTTAGTGATCTGGGATTCATACACGACCTTGGGTGTATGGGTCCCAGTTAATTTTTGGGGCCCCAATATAGATTTCACATTAATCTAAAAGATAACCTATAGAGCAGAATTTAGCATTTGAGGTTTATAAATCATGATTGGAAGGAAGAGAAGAGAGAGAAGAGAAGATTCAAACTTTAACCCCCAAAAATGTTGAACAAGACTGATACACCACTTTTGGCATATGAGTCCCAACACAAGGCTTTATCCTCAGAAGCCCTAGACTTGTCACTGCTAGATTTTTATTCCTACCCAGAAACCCTAATCTGGGACCAAATCACCCAACCTGGCGTATGAGTCCTAGTGAGCATTAAAATAAACATTTTTCTACATTTTAAGTATTTTTTTGAGCTTCTACAAGTTTTCAAATGCACCTCTGTACTTTCTCAATTTATTGTTATGATTTGCATTCACTTCTAGGTCATTTACTAAGTCTTCCATTAGGTTTTGTCATTAGGTTTTGCATGTTACTTGCCCTTCCAAGCCCTAGATTGGTGGTGAACCCCTTTCTAGTCCTTAATCACACCCTAGGATATCTTATTACAAGATCTATTTCCCTCACTTCATCCTTGGATTGAGATCTCTAAGGTTTCCTTGAATGAACCAGGTGAAATAGGAGGTCCTAAAGCCTAGTTTTTCATCTCCTAAAAAGTGGAACCCTATTTCCCTTCATTTCATTTTGTTGAGCCTAATGTGAACACCTAATTTCTAATTTGGAGTGCATCATAGTCCTAGATCTACCTTATATTAACTTTACATTAGGGTTTTGCATTAGTTAATTTGCATCTAGGTTTTCTAGCTTTTGCATTAGTGAAAGTGCATATAGGTTGCATTTTTTCCTCTTGTATCATTGAATTTCATTTGAAATCTATAATTACACTTAGCCTAGACATAATACAAACCTGAAAACCTAGCATTCAATAATAATTTTCTAAAATTTGTGCAAAAACCCTAAACTGGGACTCATACGCCCCTCTACGCAATTTAGTCTGAGTACAAGTGATTTTTCCCAATTTCTAGCTATTCTGTTTTGAATGTTTATCAACATTTGAATCCTTGAAAAACCTTGATTGGGGCTCATACACCCCTCTAGGTGATTGAGTCCCATGTAGGATTTGAATCTATATTTTACAACATTAAAAACCTTGTTTTTGTGCATTTTGTTGTTGTTAACTTTCTATTCCATTTTACATAGTTTTTGTTTCATTCAATTCATTTCATTTAGTTTAAATTGGTTCATTTTGTGCATTTCTTAAATTCAAAATTGCATCTAGAACATTTCATTTTAGATTGTTGCATGTAGTGTAATCAGTAAATTAAATAGTTTAGAATCTGAAACTTGCATTCATTTTAGGACCTTGCATTGCACTCCACCCTCTTTCCATTTTGAGTTTGTCCACTAAGTTTTTGAAATATTGTATGAGCTTTACAACTTGGTGTCCTATTAGCAATACTACTGTAAGACATAGTTCCAAACTCATGTCATCCCATGATACACCATTCATTGTGGATATTGGGTCTCTAGCTCTCTTCCTGATAGTGTTGATAATCAACCCTATATGGATCCTAGTATGCATACTTCATTTCCCATCACCACTATGCCTTCAATCACTATGCTTCACATTAACAACACAATCCCTTCCATCCCTAGTTCTACTCAAGCTTTTGGATGCACTCAAAGCTAAGGTGGAACTTTCATCCCTACCTCTACAATAATTGTTTCCATTACGAAATACACTAGTACTCAACCTACCATAACAATTCAACCTACTAGCAGTGTGAACTCTTCCTTAGGCATTTCCATAGGGAATTCCTCTAGCTCTTTTCCTTCGACTACAATATCTCCTCAAAACTCCATCACAAGTTTAGAAATCACTTGTCCTCTCCATACATACTATTGGAAACAAGCAACACTAAGATGGGGGGAGGTGAATTAGCGTTCTGTAAAAATTGTCTTTGTTATTCTGATTATTAACCCACTTAAAATATTCAATTAGGAGAAATATGCAGAAACAAAAATAAAATAACCACAACACCATAACACAAGGATTTTTTTACATGGAAACCCTATTAGGGGAAAAACTACAATGGATGGCCAATCCATAATATAATCTGAGTATATTCAAAAAGAAGTTTACAATATGTGAATGCACTTGCATTTAGGCACACTTCTTAGAGCTCATTGCTCAAAATAGAAAGGAACACTACCTTACAGAGATTTGGATTAGATCCAAGAGAATTAACTGAAAGAATAGCATCTACAAATGCCTGATTACAGTTCTAGTTAGGCTCATATGTCAATCTTATGTCCTTCTGACTAATACTAAACTTCTAATCTGCTATGCTCTGACTCGCTTCACAAAATCTTTATGCGCAAGTGAAACTATGCATAAAATCACTCTAACACTCTGCTGGTATTCACAATACACATCGACACACCATGCACATATATCAAAATGATATAATAGATCATACATATATATCTGTGACTATCAATTTAATCGCAACATGTCGGCTCCAAATAAAACTTGAAAATATTAGCAACTTGTCGGCTCAAATCTTAAGAGTTATCTAATGTGCATCCACAACAGTTGTCCACAACTTAACTTGGACCGAAAACATAATGATTAAACACAAAAATATTCGAATAAACATTCCCTGAATATCCGCAACATATTTTATTGACTAAGTCGGCCCAAAATGCTGATAAACAAAAATGTATCAATCGGATCTCCAACCTCACCAAAGACTCAATACGAGGCACTGAGATTGTTGTACAACACATTAGATGTAATAATAAACCTCCCATGAGATCCATAGCTCAAAATAACTACTAGAAATCTACAAGTGAATCTATTATCACCAAATTGTCAGATGCATTGCTCTTCCTGACTGTCTTCAATCTCACTGTCGGTGGGAGCAAATGATGTCATGTAGATCAGTCACCGACTAGGGTTACCATCAATGCCAACACTAGAAAGCATTTGTAGTGTCACTTTCCAACAATCTCCCCCTTTGGCATTGATGGCAACACTTAGTGAAAAATGACTAAGTGTCGGATCAAAACCAACATGAGTTACACTGCCATTTCAAAAATTCAAAAAGAAACTTCAATCTTGGAAAAAAAAATCCACCTATGATGACTATAAATTTTTCACTGTACACTTCTCCCCCTTTGACATCAATGGAAAAAACTGGGGAAACCAAAACAAATTTCCAAAACTGTACCTGGGCATGAACTTGTAACTTACAAAGATTTGAAGACATCTACAAAATCTTGCTTTAGCACTCTTAAATTGTCATCAAAAACCTTTTTGAGACTTTCCAAAACTGTTATGTGACCACACATTAAATAATATTGAGCGTCTACAGTTTCAAGATTCTCCGGGTCACTAACTGCTACAACAGCTTTTGCTTCCTTCAAAGCACTCATCATTATCTCAATCTTCAAAAAAATTAGTCCTCTAAGTTGACTTACTCTCCCAACAATTTTGTCACTTTCATTCTTTAAACATCTTATTTTATCAAGTAGACGGGTATGTGCAGGATCATTATGCAAAAAATAGGCCCTTAAGTGGCAAAAAATTTAGAAAAATCAGTGTTAGGCAACTTGACGTAAATATTTGAATAAGTTATCTATATTATTTCAAAAATATGTAAGAATAGAATTTGTAGAAAATTTAATGTAGTTTCTAAAATACTAGGTTTATTTAAAAATAAATAAAATCTATTTGGTGAAAATTTGAAATTTCAATGCAGAGTACTTAAATTTCAAGGAAAAAAAAGAAGTAGGTGTATGTCGACCACCCTAACCATAATAAAATGATAATATTTTTTGTAAGATTTTATATATAAGTAGAGGAATCATCTCGGATGTGATGCATATTTTTTATAATTTTTTCCAAGTAAATAATTAATTATGAATTTTTATTACAACTTTTAGAAAATATAAAAACTCATCTGTCTGACCACCTTAACTTGGTCAAAACTTCATGAAATTTATTTTTTATTTTTTTATTCCTATAGTATGTGAAGCATAGAATGTGATGCATGTTTTGGATTCAAAAAATATGATACCGTTTGAAAGTTATAGATGTTTTTCAATCAGCCTATCGATCAGGACTTTTGTTGTAATTCTAATAGAAAATGAATAATAATTATTTATTAAATTCAAATTAAATCATAATTTATATTTTTGGAAAGGTGAGAATCTCCTATAAAAACCCTTTTCGTTTCATTAATTTTGGGTGAAAAAAAGTCGTCATCCACATACCCTACAAATATTGCCACTTTTTGGCGCACCATGATCCTGCACATACCCAGACCTATTACTGGACCTTCTTATTGAACCACATCACTTGCTAATGGATTAAAAGCAATATAAATGGTAGCTAATTGATTTTCTAGATCCTTCACCTTTTTCTCATTACCTTCAGTAAACTTGGACAAAACCAAATAGGACTTATAGGCTTTTCCAGCTTCAGATATAGAACCTTGAATGTTCTTTATGCAAGTGGATAATAGAATCTTATCCTTTGCAATCACTTCCTTCAACTGACTAAGTCTTTTTCTATTAAAATCCTTTTGCACTTTATCCTTAGCAAATTTCTCAAGAGACTCAAATTGAGTACTTATAGCATTTATGAGCTTCTTTAGCTCGCCGGAAGAGGAACCTGATAGATCCATGACATGAGTAGGCATTAATTTCTACAGAACTCCAGAGGCAAGGCTTAGAAGTTCGCTATCCTCTATGTGAGACTTCAGAATCTTCACATTGGCCTTAGCTTGAGAAATTGATGCTACCTTCAACATCTGAATTGGGGATAAAGTGGATAGGTTGATTGAGCTTTCATCCAATTCAGAATCAAAATCTTCTTGTTGCTCCATTAGAGATCTCTTCACTGCCTTGGTAGTGTCTCTTGCCTCCACTCTGATTTCTTGAACTTTTTCTTCTTTAGCCTTGGGTTCTTTAGAGACTATTTCTGTACTGACTTTGGGTGCCTCAATCTTTTCATTTTGCACCACCTTCTCCTCAGCTAATACCACCTTAGGAACTTCAGTTTCCATAGGTGTCTCTGTATTTTCCACATTAGGAGAAATCAGAATATCCTCAAATTTTGGAGGATCAGATACATTCATATTCTCCTGATTCACATTATCTTCTTCATTTACATTTACCTCCTCATTCACTTCCTCATTTTTTGGAACATTTTTCGTATTCATTTCCTTAATGTTAATCCTACTCTTTGACAAAAACTCTTTTAGAATTTCCTTAGTTTCACCAACAACAGCATCAATTTCACCAATCATGAGTTTATTCACCCTTGTCTTGCTCTTAAATTCCTTTTTAGCCTTTTCAAGGAGTGAATCCATCTCTTCAATTGACATTTTTGGACACAAATCTATGAGAATTATCTTCCTCAGATTCTCTTCTTTTTTTCTAGAACTTATTCTTCTTGACTCTAAAATATTATACAGATTCTTTGGTAAGCTAGACATAATCTCAACAAGAACTTTATTAAAAATGTTCATATGTTTTATTGTAGCTTCTTCTAGAATTCTTTGACCAAATTCATCAAAAGTTTCATACAATTCACAGAGGGGCTTAATATTACCATCCTTGATAAATGCATTCATAACTTCATCAACTGACATAATAGGTTTATCAACCTTTTCCTTCTTTGCCTTCTCTTCTTTCTTGTCCAATTTGACAGCCTAAGTTCTGGTAGCCTTTACTTCTCTCAACACTTCTTTTGACTCTATTTCTTCATCTTCTGAAACATGCTCATATGTTTGTGTACTTTTATTCTTCTTTCTTTTATTGGAGGGCTTGTCTTGAGTTGGCTTGGTTGTAGGGGAACTCCTTGTAGATCTAGTGCGGGAAAAGGATGCATTAGGACTAGCAGAATTTTTTTTTTCTTTCACTTATGTTGCTTCAGCCTCATCTCTCCTCCTTCTTTCTTCTCTCAAAGCTTCTACAGGTAAGCCCATCCCTTCTGCAAACACTTCTATCTCTTTTCTTACTTTCTTGACTATCACCGGTTTTCTCAATTCCTCATGAACCTGCATACTTTTCTCTGCATATGTTCCAAACCTCTCTTCTCCCTGATCTAGAGGTGAATTCAACAAGTGTTTTGCATACATATTTAGAATGTTTTCCTCTACTTCATATCCCATAGGCATGATCCAAATTTTTCTGGGATCAACAACTTCCATATGGAATTGGTCAATATCCACCATGAAGCAAATAGTATCTTTGTATTGTTCCACAATTGAAGTGAGAATTCTTTCCCTAGCATGCATCATATTCTAGAAATTTTTAAAGTATCCTCAGAGGACAGTATTTTGGGTTTGAGAATCACCCATTCCAAACAAAATGTTCCTTATCTGAACTGCTACTGGCTCATCATTTTTCCATTTCACTTTTCCAATTCCTAGAAATGCATCTAAGAAGTAGAAAAATAGACATAGCATCAAGTTACCGTATTTGAATGTATTCTTGTCTTTCTTGATTTTCCCCAGATTCTCCATTAACTAAATTATGAGCAATTCACATAAATTATAGTCTACATTTTGTTTCACCATCTCATAAGTTGCATAGATAGTCATACCGGATACAAAGTTCTCTCACCTTGAGTGATCAATCTTATAACTAATAACCATTGATGTGAATTTTACATCTACTACAACAATATCCTCTACTGTCTCCCTCTCCTATCCCATTGAGAACCTATTTTCTTAGTGACCTTATCATTCTTTACGAACTTCAAAACCAAAAGTCTACCAATGGAATTTAGACCTGTGACTGCACATATAGCCTCTTTCATGATCTTAAATGGAACATCCAACCAAATGAATTTGTTTATGAACACAACTCAACACATATTGGACCCATTCATTTTCCTTGAATATTGGGAATTTTGCAAACTGCACAAACTTCTTTTCCTCTAGGGTTTTAAATTCCAACTTTGTAGTAAGAACTTCTTGAATTATATGATGAGAATATAGATTCATCAAATGAGAGCTTCCCAATTCTTCAATATTTGCATGTATATATGCCCTAATATCTTCAATGTGGAGTACTCCATATGGCACAGATGAAAATGCACCTAAGAGGTTTGTCTCTACAGACTTATAAGGATGCCATTTAAACTTTGGACGTGGCCTATCCTTTACTACGACTACCAGAGGAGTGGACATGATTACAATCTCAAAAATTCACTAGCTTTTTGATACATGATTTAAAATTTGATCGTAGGAGCTACTTTATGCTTGAATCTCTACACAATTAAGGGATGATCACTCCAAACCTCTCCAAATTGCTTTTCTCCAAAATGCAAAGTGACAAATGAGGGAAGAAAATGTTCTTTTATTGTTCGCATAACTAACTCATTTTTGTCACAATATATTCCTTTACCCTAGTTCATCCAGTTTCATGTCTTATATGAACAGAGATAGATGATTCTGTTGTGGATCTTCAAAATTATTTAATAATTCCTCCAATTCATTGAACAACATCTAAAAAACATCAATGCACTTGCTAGACTCATCTGGATTCCAGTACCAATCACCAGCAAGGAGTTTAAACTATTTACTTAATAGCTCCCCCTAGGCCAAAGGCCTAAAACTAATTCCCATAGGGATTTACAGAAGTTTCTTTTGGTGCAGGTGTATTTCCTTCAACAGAGTGATACTTCTTCCACCATTTATTCTGCATTTTGCTTCTGATCATATTAGTAGTGACTTTATTTTTTCCCTAAGTAACATCCTATTGCATGTTTTGTTTTACTAGACCTCTTCTGTTCCATAAGAATCTAGCAGTGTGGCCAAATTTGTTGCAGTTGTAGCACACAACACTTCTTTGTCCAAGCCAATTGTTCCACTAAATTTTTCTTGATCTGCATTGGTTAGCAATATGCCCAAATCTATTGCATGCATAGCATCTGACATCTCTATGAAAGTTATTCATCACAATTTTGCATTCACTTGACTTATGACCATACTTATAGCAATTAAAGCACTGACCTAAGAATGATGGTCCACTTGGATTCATCCTGCTTGTACACTGAGAAGCCATATGACCGATTTTTTTGCAAGAAAAACAATAACGATTGAATCTCTGAGCATTTGATTGTCTCACAAGATTTCTTTTGGCTCCATTCATCTTATTTCCTTGTTGGAATCTCCTTTGTCCAGCTTTCTTTTGTCCAGATCCGGAACTTTCTCCTTCTTCATATCCAATACCTCGCCTATCACCATCAGTCCTCTGTCCTTTAATCAATTCATCAAGTTTGGCTGAGCTTACTTTGAATTTCTCCTTGTACTCATTCACAACAACAAGTTCATTTATGAGATCATCAAGTTATTTTTCAAGCACTTCTTCATTGTTTTTGGATTCCTCCAATGCATTGTCCAATCAGCTGCATTGTTCATATTTTTCTTTCACGGATTGTGCGAGCTTTTCTTCGTTCTTCTTTCTATCCTCAATCTCCTTAGTCATTTTCATCATGATGGATTCCATCTCACGCTTCAGGGCAACATTCTCTCTGTATACACCTAAAAATGGTCACATCACAATAGTCTGGTAATTAATTAAATATTTTTAATATTTAATTAAATCTCTGAATTCGATCTACGTATAAATAAATTTAAATAATTTATTTATATTGTTCATTCTTTCATTTCGATTAAATAAATAAGTTTATTTAATCACTTTTCTTATTCATTTCTTAATTAATTAAATAAACATTATGATTTATTTATATTAATTATCATATAATCTTGGCTTGAATATTTTATTCAAATAAAGATTAAGTATTCTTTTCTTCTAAAGTCACATCACAATTAAATATTCTAAATATTTAATTAAATCTTCTAGAGTCCATTCACAATTAAATATTCTAAATATTTAATTAAATCCTCTAAAGTCTATTTGCAATTAAATATTCTAAATATTTAATTAAGTCTTCTATAGCTCTAAAATTAAATATTTAATTTCCTCAAAATTCACACAAAATTAAATAAATGTATTTATTTAATTAATTAATTTGGGATTATCTTTAACAACCGTGAAACAAACTTCCAAAATAGAAAATTAATTTTTTTGTTCCTGTGCAAGCTTGTTCCCGTGGGTTGAAGACAAGCCTCCATTCTTCTCTCCAACCTCCTAACATTCTCCATCTTCCTCTCAACCTCTCCATCTCTCACCATTCAAATCTACCAGACAATCTCACAACCATAGATCTTTGCCAACCAGGCTCTTGCCTGCAAAAAGCTATAAAAAGGACTGCCAGGTCTTTGAAATGACAAAGAAGCTTTCATATAGGAAAACTATAGTCAAATAGCTTTCAAGCATCCATAGCATAGTATTTTAGCATTCATAGATTTTAGAATCATTCCATATCATGGCCAATCATCCTCATAGTTTAGTTTTAGAAGCATCCATAATCCACAGCCCCTGTGCATAATCTACAACCCCTGTGCATATTCGTATCAACATTTTCACTCCACCAACATATAGCATAGAGAAGTACTTTCTTGTTTGCACACTCATTCTGTAGGTTGCCATCTTGAGAAGCTTTACTTACACAATCTGAGAGCAACAACTTCAAACAAATCCTTGGAGATAGAGAAAAATGGAACGGTTCTGAAGAAGCTCTATTTGTTTAATTTTATTTCAATTTATCTTGCTATCTTTAGTTTAATGTTTCATTTTGTGTGATTTTTTTATCTTATTTTGATACACATCTTTCTATCCCACATTTTTGGCACCCACCGTGGGGCTCTTGCCCCTATTCTAACATCTTTTTGCAGGTTTTTCTGACAGGTCATAGCTAAAACAGCATATTAGCGCAATAAACATGCTTCAGCACAATTCACACCTAGTTCATTACCCGTGATTTATTCTGCAGTGCCCATGACTCATCCTATAGCACCCGTCGCTCATTCTGCAGCTTCCGTAACTCATCTTGCAGCACCCGTGACTCATCCTATAGCGCCCGTGATTCATCCTGCAGGGCCTGTGACTCATCCTGCAGTGCCTGTGACTCATCCTACAGTGCCCGTGATTTATTCTTCAGCACTCGTGACTCATCCTGCAGTACCTGTGACTCATTTTGTAGCACTCGTGATGTCTATTATAGTGTACTTCTAAAAGGGCTGCAATTGTAATCTATAACTTAAATATAATTTGACTAGATCCGATGCGATCATAGACAGTAAGAACTTTAAAAGAATGAAGCAATCCTAGGATAGTCACATAATTCAAAATTAAGCAATCCTAGGATAGTCACATAATTCAAAATTAAGCAATCCTAGGATAGTCACATAATTCAAAATTAAGCAATCCTAGGGTAGTCACATAATTTAAAAATCAAGCAATCCTAGGATAGTCACTTCATTTTCTATTTTGGGCTAAAAAGAACTCCATGTTTTTGTGAAGCAACATCTTCACCTAGCATAGTAAATTGTCTATTTGGGCTTAAAATTGAACTCTTGTTTTCTTTGCTTTAAATGGTGATAGGCCTATGCTCTCCCCTTAACAGGGTGATCAAAATGCCAAACTCATCTATTTAATTTCATGCAATTTTAAGTTTTCATAATACCTTTTAGAGAGCCTGCTCTTGTGGAAAAAAGTACTCACCCAAGAGGAACGACTCAAGTGGGTTCAAGCCAAAGCCAGGCTATTCCACCCCACTATAAAATTTAAAGCAAATTTGAGGAAACCCTCTTTTGACGGTAGTGTGCAAGATAACCATCCCCAAATCCTTTGTTCTAAAGGTAGGGAGATCTCTCGAGGGAGTATATCATTTTCTGCACTGAACGAAAACCCTTACTACGAACTTAGTGTAGTATCCAACCAAAGTCAGTTTCCAAACATCATAATAATCACAGTGCAGGGGAGGGAAGAACCTACCCCCAAGATACTCACCATATAACTACCAAGGATTGTTTGCTCAGGGGATCCGGTATCCACTTTCGTCACTCTGAGTACCCACCTGGAAAAGACAAAAACACGGGTTCCCTTTCAGGGGTGACACGACTGTGTGAGTCGACACAGTTTTAAGATGTGGGCTGTTGATTACTATGATGACCTACTTGAGTACTAAGAGTGAGTCTGTTTGAACTATCTATCATGTGTAAAACCTGTTAAAACAATTTTTGAAAAACATTTTGATCATACACTTGATGTTTAGCATAGTACTTAAAACAACTATTCTACAAATCGCTTGATGTGTTTTCAATACATTAATTTAGTAAAGATCATCCAAAACTCATGATTACCTTGATTACTCTCATGTTAAGAAATTGGAAATCCATAACTTTTGTTAAGAAATCCATTCTCAAATGAATCAAAAAGCCAAAGAAACCCCTTAGCTACAAGAAACTATTGAAGAAAAGATGATTCTTGTACCAAAGTCGAAAGGTTTTACTTAAACATAGAACCTTTATCCATCAATATCATGACTGTGTTAGAGGTTTCACTGATGATTATGCTATAGAACCTTTATACTCACAAGCTTTCTTTCAAAGAAGAGCCCTTTCTCAAAGGCACAATCATAGTCAACGTATTCGTTTTTGTTATATTCCCCAACCTGCAATTGAATATTCTACCCGTCCAAATCAATTTTTGCAATAGAGAACTCAATTACATTAGGCATTTATCACAAAATCCATCCTTTTACAAAGCTATGATCAAAACTTCATAAAGTGAAAAATCATCCTTTTCTTGATCTTTTGCTTAAATTCCCGCCAACTGGATTTTCATCCTTTCAATTAGGGAACAACACAAGCTAAAGGTTAGAAATCTTTCAAGTCATAGAATCTTCATTCTATCCTGACTTTCATATCTATCACAAATTGCACTATTTCATTCTTTTGATCAAAAGTGAGTAGAATTTGGAACAAAGCTTATGCCTGTCTTCACGAGATCTCGAAAACACATGGAAAAGGATGAAGGAGAAACCACTACAAGCAAAATGGGTGACCATAATGAGAAAGAAGAGGATATATTTAATATTGAAGAATTAACAGAAGAAAAGCTTCAAGAAGTAGAGCAAGATCCCCAATTCCATACTCTTATGGAAAGGATTTTAGAATGAAACAAAGAAAGATATTTTCTTTCATTAGCTAATCAAGGAGCTAAGTTACCTTACAATTTCGATATAGAAGGGATTAAACAGAATCCTGAAACTCCTCCTAATGATTTTAGTGCCCTTACTCAACAGATAAAAGAATTACAAGGGCAAATAAAGGAGATGCAAGGGGGTGCAACAAAGAAGTATGTTTTGGATGACATATCTCCTTATCCATTCGATAGGAGTCTTCAAATGATCCCTTTTCCAAAACATTGTGAAATCCCTAAATTTGATAGGTACAATGGAAAAACTGATCCCATTGAACATGTGAGGGATTTCTAAAATATGAGTCTAGAATTCGCTTATGACGATACCTACTTAATGCGATTGTTTCCATGAAGTCTGGGTGGACAATCCATGGAGTGGCTTTCTAAGATCACTCCTCCCATCAAAACTTTTGAGGAGTTAATCAATCAATTTATATCACAATACGCCTCCAACATCCAACACCAGATAACAATGCTTGATCTTTGTAAAGTGAAACAAAAAGTAGGAGAATCCTTCACTACATTTTTGCAAAGGTGGAGAAGGTTGTTTGCGCGATATTCCCATCCTATTCCTAAAAAGGAAAAGATGGATATCTTCATCAATAGCCTAGATCAAGAATTAAGTTACAGGCTTAATCTTCATTGTCCTCATAACTTTGAAAAATTGATTGAAAATGCAATCACCATTGAAGGGGCCTTGGTTAAACGAGTGATAAAACTTAATAATCCAAGTTCATCCAACCAAAACAACAACAATAAAACAATTTTTTGGAACAGAAATAAAAATGTTGTCAATGATGGTATAGTAGATGTAAATAATCTACAAACAAGACCATCTATCTTCAACCTATCAAGCTCTCCATGAAACAATCAACAAGCAAATACCAACTAACAAGGAAATATCAACCAACAAGGAAACAACAAACAACAAGGACAAAACTCCAATCAAGAGAGCATGACCAATCAAAATCGTAGTAATTTCAATAACAATATTGGCAATACTCAAACATCAAATCTTCCAAAATTGCCATTCTTTTCAAATCGACAGAATTTTACCACTTTGGGTCAATCTCTTGAGTCTGCTCTCAAGGAGCTTCTTGATAATAAGGTTATCACCTTACCACCACAAAGAGATTATGAGCCACGATTCAAACCAACATCATGGAATGACTCATATTATTGCAATTATCATCAATGTAAAGGTCATAAAACAAATAATAATTGCCAAGCTTTGCGAAATCTAGTACAAGATTTATTTGACAATGGCACCATTACAATTGAATGACATCATACCAATGACGATCATCAACCATTCAAAGATCCTTTACCAAACTATCAGAAGGGGGAAACATCAGATACCAAAGCAAAAAGCATACATAATGTTGAAGATAATTTAATCTGTCATATCTATGTAGATGATCAACGAGTTAATGTTATTAAAATCAAGGGAAAACAAGAATATCAACAGGTTAATGTGACTACGAGAGGACAAGAAAAAGTTGTTTTAAAAGGAAGTTCATCTAAGACAGTTATTCCTTCTCCAAATCATTATAATCTAGTTGATCAACTGAGAAAAACATCAGCTCAAATATCCATTCTTGATCTTCTCAAAATATCCCCCATACACAAGAATATTTTAGAAGAAGCTCTTGTAAACACAACTGTTGACATTGATCTGGATGTAAACAAATTTTAAGCCATGGTGGGACATTTTTCTTCCCCCACTTGTCCTTCATTTTCTGAAAAAGATGATGCCTCCATGACACATCCACATAATTCATCGCTCTATCTTGAAGTCATGATCCATAAACACCGAATCAGACATGTCTTAATAGATGGAGGAGCTGGTTTAAACATTTGTACCTTAAAGCTAATACATGCCTTAGGAATATCAGAAAATTCCATTGATCCACGAAGGAAAATAACCATCAAGGCATATGATGATGAAGAAAGAGCTTCTAAAGGACTAATAATGCTACCTATCAGAGTGGGACCTGTTGTGAAAAACACATTTTGTCAGGTTCTAGATCGGGATCTTTCTATAACATACTTTTGGGTCGCCCATGGATTCATGATATGCAAGCAGTACCATCAACGTATCATCAATGCCTCAAGTTTCCATACGATGGACAAGAAATAACTATACAAGCTGATTACAATAGCACCCAAACTTGTTCAAATCTTCAAGCAACTCAGGATGCCTTTGTGCCACACAATAGGGAGGCTCTTACTGCTTCTTCTAATCTACAAGGCCAACTACAAGAATTGACAAAGAATCTTGACACTAAGCTACATTTTAAAGACAAAGGAGTAGGAAAATATTCGCTATCTCTTTCTACCTTGCCTCCTTCTCTGAGGTCACATGGTCAGCCAACTTTATCAAATCAAAAGATTGCAACAGCCTCTACGTCCCAAGCTTTTGTGCCAATCACAAAGTTTGATGGACAATTCATTAAAGCCAACACCACTGAGGAAGAAGCTGAAGATAGGGACATCCTAAGTTGGCTATACAAAGATGAAGATGAATCTCTCTTGCACATTAAGTTACCTACAGAACAATATGGTAAGGGGTACACTATCATGCAGAGAATGGGCTATGAAGAAAATGGTCCTATAGGAAAAAGAAGAGAAGGAATCGTGTAGCCAATTCAACCTATTTCAATACATCCAAATGATAAAACAGGATTGGGATATGGTAAGGATATAGAAGAGTCAGTCTTACAACAAGCACAACAAACTCATGAAAGAGAATCAATTTCAGATAAACACCATGAAGATGTCACTCTACAAAAATCTTATGGATCGGTTTTCCAATTGCAGAACGGTTCAGATACTGATTCTAATGAATATGAATGGGACACCATTTATAATGATGAATTTTGGAGAGACAAACAAGTTGATACCATACACAAATATGCACCCATTCTCATACAAGGAGAAAGCTCAGGAACACAATCACTTGAAGTTGACTCACGATATAACGATGACTCAACTAAGGATGATTTAGATTTTCACGAGATTGATAATCGACAAGAGAATACCATCATAGACCTTGTCTACCATGAAAATGACAACCACATCATGACTTTGACAGCTCAATACCTTACCCAACCTAATGATCCCATGCCTTTAGTTTATCCAGAACTTATTGATTGGGACAATAATGCACCTATCCATATCCCTACATTTCATGATGATGAGGACATTATAAATTTCCTTTGTTCCTCTAATGAGGAAAACAATTGTTTTATCCAAGAATTTCATACTCACGATTTTGATAGGGAGGGTGTCAAGTCTCTTAGCTGCAAAATAAATGAAATAAAAGATGGATCTATCGATGAAAACCGAAAAATGGCAGTGGTAGATCACAACAAGAGAAAAAAAAAGAGTGAATCCGACAGTGAAAACCTTTCTGAGGCATTGAAGAATGAGAAACTTGACACTCTTCCCAAGCATTATCATGAAATATCTTCTATTTTGATCGAACCAACAGAATCAATCAACATAAGTACAGCAGAGCAGCCAAAATTCTTGCAACTTGCAGCATCATTAATAGTCGAAGAAGTACTGAAATTCATGGAGTTCTTGAAGGAGAATCAAATCAACTTCGCTTGGTCATATGCTGATATGCCAGGGTTAGATCCTAATCTGATAATGCATCATTTATCTATAAATGCAGGGGAAAAACCTGTGAAGCAAAAACTCAGAAAAATGCATCCACATGTTTGTGTTGTTAAAGAGGAATTAAAGAAGCTTTTAGATGTTGGATTCATTCGGACTATTGACTATGCAGAATGGATTTCCAATATTGTACCTATTTCAAAGCCAGATGGAAGGATTAGAATTTGTACAGATTTCAGAGATTTGAACAAAGCTTGTCCCAAAGATGACTTCCCTTTGCCAAACATAGATATGATTGTTGATTTAACTGCTGGCCATGCAATGTATTCATTAATGGATGGATTTTTAGGATACAACCAGATAAAGATTGCACCAGAGGATCAAGATAAAATAGCATTCACATGCCCTTGGGGTACCTATTGCTGGAACGCAATTCCATTTGGGATAAAGAACGTAGGAGCTACTTATCAAAGAGCAATGAGAACCATTTTTCATGACATGATGCACACCTTCATGGAAGAATATGTGGATGACTTATTGGCCAAATCTCACACAAGAGAAGGACATCTAGAAATCTTGTCAAAAATCTTTATCAGAATGGAGAAGTTCAATGTTTGACTCAATCCAAAGAAATGTGTCATCAGCGTTACATCTGGAAAACTCCTAGGATACATTGTTTCAGAAAAGGGCAT
Source organism: Sequoia sempervirens (assembly GCA_007258455.2). Taxonomy (NCBI): domain Eukaryota; kingdom Viridiplantae; phylum Streptophyta; class Pinopsida; order Cupressales; family Cupressaceae; genus Sequoia; species Sequoia sempervirens. The sequence continues at coordinate 115,534 of VDFB02315350.1, read as the reverse complement.
AGAGGTTGATCCAGAAAAAGTACAAGCTATAATGGACATGCTGCCACCATGAAATATCAGTCAGCTTTGATCATTGCAAGGATGACTATAGTCCATCAGGCGGTTTATAGCTCAACTAGCAGACAAAAGCTTACCATTTACACATTTATTGCATAAAAATGTCCCATTCAAATGGGAAGAAAAATGTGAAGCAACATTCAATCAGATCAAGCAATATCTTATGAACCCACCAGTTTTAATTCCACCCGTTCCAAGAAAGCCACTCATACTTTATATTTCAGCAACAAAAGTATCCTTGGGAGCATTATTAACACAAGAGGATTCTACAGGAAAAGAAAGGGCCATATACTATATTAGCAGAACTTTAACAAGTCATGAATTAAACTACACTTTCATTGAAAAAGCTTTCCTCGCAGTGGTGTTTGCTTCTCAAAAGTTGTGACACTATATGTTGGCTCATACAGTTAAGCTGATAACCAAAATTGATCCACTAAAATACCTTTTAAGCAGAGCTACTTTAATAGGAAGACTTGCAAAATGGGTAATGATCTTAAGTGAGTTTGACATTCACTATGTAGATCGAAAAGCTATTAAAGGATAGGTCATCGCAGATCAGTTGGCTGAAGCACCTTTACAAGAAGAAAATCCAATGCACATTGAGTTTTCTGATGCAGATTCTTCACAGCAACAATTAAGAACTCATGGACATTATACTTTGATGGATCTTATATGCAACATGGCTCGGGGGCAGGGATTATTTTTGTCACACCTGAAGGACATACCATTCCACAATCATATCAGTTGATTTTTCCTTGCACAAATAACATAGCTAAATATGAGGCATTGCTCATAGGGATAAAGATAGCCTTGGAATGGCGGATTACAGAGCTGCAAGTCTATGATGATTCACAACTTGTCATTAATCAAATCAATGATGATTATCAGACTAAAGATGATAAGTTGCTACCTTACAAGAACATGGTGGACAATTTTAAAAAGTATTTTGTGTCAATCAAGTTTTCACAAATCTCAAGGATTGATAATAAAGCTACAGATGCAATGGCTACAATTGCTTCCTTGTTACAATTATCAGAAAATTAAAAATGGTAGGAATTCTTGATGGAACAATTGTTTTCTCCCACCTATGATAATCTTGAGACCCAAGTCATGCCATTTAACCAGTTCTGATTCACCTTTATATGGAAAGACTAATACCTATCTGAAAAATAATATCTTACCTCCGGATTTATCCTGAAATCAAAAAAGGAATTTCATACGCCAATCATCTCGCTATACATTGATTGTCGATATCCTTTACCAACGTGGTCTTGATGGTATGCTCCTTCGATGTCTTGAACATGATGAATCTGAAAAAGCCTTACAAGAGGTTCATGGTGGTATTTGTGGAACTCATTTAAGTGGTTTAACCTTAGCCAAGAAACTTGTCAGAATGGGATATTATTGGCCTACCATGGAGTGAGAATCTTTTAATTTTGTTAAGAAATGTTCTAAATGCCAGATCCATGGGAATCTTATTCATGCACCTGCACAGGAACTACAACCTTTCACTCCGACATGGCCTTTTTCTGAGTGGGGACTAGATCTTGTTGGCAAAATTCATCCTTCATCATCAAATGGGCATAAATTCATCATCACAGCTATGGAGTATTTTACAAAATGGATCAAAGTTGTTCCTTTGATGACCGTGACCAGTAAACAAATCTCTTCATTCATCCCAAATTACATCATTTGTAGATATGGAATTCCTAATTCTATAATCACTGATAATGGGAGGCCTTTTAAGAATCAGGATGTTGACAAACTTTGTGAAAGATTTCACATCCAACACAAGTTCTCTACACCTTACTATCCACAAGGTAATGGTCAAGCAGAAGCTTCTAACAGAACAATCTTGAAGATCTTGAAAAAGACAGTAAATGATGTCGATCGTGATTGGCATGTCCAATTAAATCTAGCTTTGTGGGCATACAAAACTAGTATTCGCACACCAACAAGAGCTACCCCATATGCCTTGGTCTATGGAGCAGAAGTGATCTTACCACTAGAGGTTGAAATAGATTTGCTTAGGGTCTCATTAAAAGGATTGATAAATGATGAAGACTATATAGTTTCTCATTTGCAAGAGCTAGAATTGTTAGATGAAAGATGTCAAAATGCAGCTGATCATTTGAAGGGTTATCAACAAGTTATGTCTCGTAGCTACAATCACAGAGTTAAACCACAAACATTTCAAGTAGGTGACTTAGTCTTGAGAGAAAATCCACGTAATCAGCAAGACAGAGAAAAGAAAGGAAAATTTGAACCAAATTGGCTTGGTCCATTTGTCATCATTGCAACATACAATTCTGGTGCATATCAATTATCTACGTCAGAAGGGGACCTGTTTGAAGAACCAATCAACAACATTCATTTGAAAAAGTTCTTTGTCTGAATCATCAAAATTCAAAAATCCAAAAAAATTAGAAAAAGTCCTGAAAAAATCATAAAAATTAGAAAAAGTCGTGAAAAAATCCATAAAAAATTAGAAAAAGTCCTAAAAAAATCATAAAAATTAGAAAAAGTCGAAAAATCCATAAAAATCAGAAAAAGTCCGAAAAATCAGAAAAATCAGAAAAAGTCCTGAAAAAATCCAAAAATCAGAAAAAGTCCTAAAAAATCATAAAAATTAGAAAAAGTCGTGAAAAAATCCAAAAAAATCAGAAAAAGTCCTGAAAAAGTCCAAAAAAAAAGAAAAGTCCTGAAAAAGTGCAATAAAAACAAGTGGTGAAAACCTGGTAAACAGGTGCTACTTGTGATCAAAATAGGCTCCTCCATCTATTAGCTTATGTCTTGCATTCACTTTCGGCATCATCCATCCATATCTATCATCTGTACAGATCTTTTATATCCATATCATACAACGGGAATCCTTATGTTTCATCATGGCTTGATGAAATTTGTACAAATCCATAATCTTTAGGTTGTGTTTACACTGGGGGCAGCAATATAGACTGAACAAGAGAGGGGCAACGAGCTTTTCAAACATCACAAATAGACACAAGACGGTTTGCCAAAATGCAACAAACATTGCCATATCAAATCAACCACAACATACTTATTCAATGCCAATTGGAATCAAAACAACATGATCCAAACAAACATCACAACAAGAATATAAATGTTGACAACCAACTTGGATGATCTTAATTTGAATAATGTTTGAAATATTTTAGGCAAGATTTGAATGGTTGTTTGATTTTCTATCATATCTCTGGAGCAATTCAATGATGTATTGAACTACAAAAGCAAGGAAGGAGTATGATTTTTCTTTGTCTGCTGTTTGTGAGTGAATCATTAGTACTATGCAAATTGGTCGCGAGACATACTCTACTATGTATCATTGATGACATTTTAGAATTTGCATAGGAAACGGGTTAACTCTTGTCTGTTTATGCAAGTGATACTCAGGTCATCTCGGTTCAATTATACCTAGATGCTTGTATTATCTTGCTATATCAAAATTCATGAAAGCAATACTCAGGTCATCATTGGTGCTAACATACCCTTTGATGCTTGTAATAACTTTCAACATTTCAATGCTCTATGATGATACAAAAAGCACAAATAATCTCTCAAAATGGCAATATTGTACGAATATCTTGTATGGTCAGTATAGCTTGCATTCATGTTAGAATCTGCATTTTTCATTTATAGATTTTCCCAAAAGCTGGAAAAATATCAAGTGTTTCATATCTTTTCGAATACATGACTGAGTACATTTTGACATTCACAAAAACATCATTTCATACATTTTTCATACATGTTTGAATCGGAAAAACATAAAAACAAAGCATAAATCATATTCACAAACATTCATAAGCATTCATAAATGGTACCATCCATTATTTCAAAATTCATATTCATATAATCGTTCATCAAATAGATTGCAATAATATCATAACATTACACTTTCATAAATCATATCATAAACATCATGCATATAGAAAATAGACACATTCATCACATAACAAATCATCGCTGCATATCATATATCTCAAAAATGAAGGTCAAAATGTACAAAGATGTCAGCTATGCATGACATAAAATGGGACCATATCAATGTGTATACAAATATCTCAAATGGGTATCAATAGCATATCATGTACAATGCACTAGGCAGTGCTATCCTCTGATGGTCCTTGTCTAGGATTTGTCCCACCTACATATGATGGACCTACTCCTCCTGTCCCTGATGGCCCTCCTGGAGGTAATGGCTATGTCACACCCCTGCTAGTAGTCTGAGAGCGACTATGAGTAGACCGAGACTGTGTATAACTCTCCCTCCGCTCAGGTGGCAGCGCATCATGATACCTGGTCCTATAGAACTCTGCCTCCCGAGTGGCTCTGGTCACCTCTCTCATCATGTCACCAGACAAGGTACTTGCTGCTACTCTCTGTAGACTATCAGCTAAAGCAATGGCCTGCTCACCCTGCTATCTAGCTATATCCCTTTCAGTAGTAACTGTCATCAACTGTCCCTGAAGTTGTGTAACCAAGGTTTGTGCTTGTGCTAACTGACCCTGTAAGCTCTGCACTGTACTCTACAAAGAAGATATTTGAATCGACACCACTGGATCTACTGAAGATGATGGATCTGTATGTCTCATCCACGTTCCACCTCTCCTGCCACCTCTATCACCACCTCTCCTACTGCCTCTATCACCACCTCTACCACCACCTCTCCTACCATCTCCACCACCACCATCACCTCCACTCTCCTCATCATCACTATCTCCCTCTGACTCATCATCACTACCTCCACCCTCTAAAGCTGTCTCTCTCTGTCTTCTCTGACCGCCTCTATGTGGTTTCTATACAACAACTAGAGCAACAGGCTCATCAGGATCAAATAATCATGGTGCAGGATGCTCTAAGACATACTAACCATACTCTGGCATTGTCCCTGCATCAAGGATATCAGCTCGGTAATCCCACATCTATACTCCTAAACTAGTGAACTTTGCCACCACTGCCTCATAAGAAATCCGTGGACCCCACACTACAATTTCCTGTTGTCACAGTGCATAAATAGCAGAACCCATAGGCATACCCTGAGGCCGACTGTACTGCCGACACACTCGTCCAACAAGAAACCTCTCAAGAATCCATGAAGTATGGCCAATAAGATATCTGGAAGTAAAGACATAGGGAATCTCCCTCACATCCTCTGGCCATGCCTCACAATCTACATATGGCCGCCAGCATACTATATCAAGATCATCTAAGAGACGCTGCCAATGATTCAGTTTTCCCAATCTCGGCTAAGCAATAATATTGGTATATCCCCATCTATACGATTGACCGACAGGTCGTTGTCCACGAGTCAATGGTTGCATAATGGCAAAGTGCTCCCATTCCCATATCTGTAATAACGAACAACCAACAGCAAAACTCTGGCCTCTACCATATACAATATGGTGTAACTCATCATACAAATGTGCAAGCATGCATGACCCCCACACATACTGTGTACCCTGCATCACCATCCTCTCCAGAACACGACCCCACCCGACTACAAACCCCTTCGACCTATGGTCAGGGCACAAAACACCTCCAATGAAACCTGCAAGTATAGATGGTAGGGGTGCATATGAATCTGTCATCTCTCTCCATGGGATATAATATCCTGCAATCTCATCATCTCTGAATATTCGTCTCAAGGCATCTGTACCTCCCGCCTCTCAGACATTGAAACTCACTATCTCTCCCATAACTAGAATCCGCAATATGCGATACACATCCTCTGGAGTCACAATAATCTCTCCGGTCGATAAATGAAAGGTGTTTGTATCACTATGCCACCTCTCTACAAGTGCTATCAATAAAGCTCTGTTTTGATGCACCTCAGGCATCTCAAGTAATGAAGTCAGGCCACATGCCTCGATAATATCTCTATCCGCCTATACCAGCTGTGGAATCAAGCTCCATGTCTTTAGGAATGTCTTCCGTAACTGCAAAATGCCCAATCTCTCCTGTTGAAACATCATCATGACAAAGCAAAATCAATATCAAATCATCATGACTCATCAATCAAATCTAAATATCAAACTATTTGTTTTTCATCATCACGGAAAGCAAATAATCAAAATCATGTTTGTTTTTAACAACTTTAGAAGCAAACATATCATATCAAACTATTTGTTTTTCATCATCATGGAATGCCAATATATAAAAATCATGTTTATGTTTAACAACCTTAGAAGCAAACATATCAATCAACTATTTGTTTTTCAAACATCATGAAAAGCAGATTTTTCAACATCCTGTTTGTTTTTAACAACTTTAGAAACAAACTTATCAATCTTATTTGTTTTTAACAACTTTAAAAGAAAATTTATCAGTTATTATTTATTTTCCAACAACTTTGGGAACAAATTTATCACTCACAACAACATGCAATCATGGGCGCTATGAAAAACATCATGGGCGTTATGAAAATCATCAAGGGCGCTACAAAATCAATGGCGCTACAGAAAACATCATGGGCGCTATGAAATTCATCAAGGGCGCTATAGAATCATGGGCACTATGAAAAACATCATGGGCACTATGCAAATAATCAAGGGCGCTATAGAATCATAGGCGCTATGAAATTCATCATGGGTGCTATGCAAATAATCAAGGGCACTAAAACAGAACGTTTCACAATTAAAACATGGATAAACGTGCTCTAAACAGAAAATTTTCAAAAAGCAGAAGTTTAACAGGGTACATACCGCGGGTCCATAATGCACCAGGCCGCTGATGTCATCGGATGCGCTCGAAACGGTGCTGGTGAATCTGAAGTGCCATCTTTCTCACTCTAGAGCTCAAAATTTACAATTTTAACTAGGTTAAAATGGAAAATGATATTTTTAACCTATTTAAAAGAAAAATTGGTGTATTTTTATCACATTTTATCATAGTAGGGGCAATTTAGTCATCAATTTTTCATCTTACATCTTTTCAAGTCATTTTCTTCACATCATCATTTTCGAACGATGAATCGACATCATAAAAATCATAAAAATCAAAACATTCCAAATTCAAAAAAATAAAATAAAATAAAAAATCACAAAATCAAAATCTTATTGATTCATCGTTTGAGGGGGCATATACCTATCAACATTCGACAGTCAACATCTGGGGCAAATTTCAAAATTTTATGAAGCAATGTGTAAAACACATCACTTCAAAGAGGGGCAAAATGTATACACCTAAAAATGGTCACATCACAATAGTCTGGTAATTAATTAAATATTTTTAATATTTAATTAAATCTCTGAATTCGATCTACGTATAAATAAATTTAAATAATTTATTTATATTGTTCATTCTTTCATTTTGATTAAATAAATAAGTTTATTTAATCACTTTTCTTATTCGTTTCTTAATTAATTAAATAAACATTACAATTTATTTATATTAATTATCATATAATCTTGGCTTGAATATTTTATTCAAATAAAGATTAAGTATTCTTTTCTTCTAAAGTCACATCACAATTAAATATTCTAAATATTTAATTAAATCTTCTAAAGTCCATTCACAATTAAATATTCTAAATATTTAATTAAGTCTTCTATAGTTCTAAAATTAAATAATTCAAAAATATTTAATTTCCTCAAAATTTATACAAAATTAAATAAATTTATTTATTTATTTATTTAATTTGGGATTATCTTTAACAACCGTGAAACAAACTTCCAAAACAGAAAATTATTTTTTCTGTTCCTGTGCAAGCTTGTTCCCTTGGGTTGAAGACAAGCCTCCATTCTTCTCTCCAACCTCCCAACATTCTCCATCTTCCTCTCAACCTCTCCATCTCTCACCATTCAAATCTACCAGACAATCTCACAGCCATAGATCTTTGCCAGCCAGGCTCTTTCCTGCAAAAAGCTATAAAAAGGACTGTCGGGTCTTTGAAATGACAGAGAAGCTTTCATACAGGAAAACTATAGTCAAATAGCTTTCAAGCATCAATAGCATAGTCTTTTAGCATTCATAGATTGTAGAATCATTCCATATCATGGCCAATCATCCTCATAGTTTAGTTTTAGAAGCATCCATAATCCACAACCCCTGTGCATAATCTATAGCCCCTGTGCATATCTGTATCAACATTTTCACTCCACTAGCATATAGCATAGAGAAGTACTTTCCTTTTTGCACACTCGTTCTGCAGGTTGCCATCTTGAGAAGCTTTGCTTACACAATCTAAGAGCAACAGCTTCGAACAAATCCCTGGAGATAGAGAAAAATGAAACGGTTCTGAAGAAGCTCTGTTTGTTTAATTTTATTTCAATTTATCTTGCTCTCTTTAGTTTAATGTTTCATTTTTTGTGATTTGTTTATCTTATTTTGATACACATCTTTTTATCACACACTCTCTAGAAAAATTTTCAAAATCTTTTGTTTTCTCCTTTAAGGCATGACTGAGTTGTTCATCTTCCATGCTTCTGTTCTTTTGCTTGATTTGATCACATAATTCCTTTCTTTTCTCCCTTTATTCATTGATTTTGTCTTTCAATGACTGGATGAATTTTTCTACATTCTCAAGATTTTCCTATAGTTCCCGGTTCTCATATTTTGACTGGTCAAGATCATCTAGGGCCACCATAAGTTTTTGTTGAAGACTGCTTGTATCCATTGAAAACACTTTCCAAGATCTCCCTAAGCTATTAGACTTCTTTCAAGGAACTTTCTCTGATACCAATTGTTGGAAACAAGCAATGCTGAGAGGGGGGAAGCGAATTAGTGTTCTGCAAAAATTGTCTTTGTTATTCTAATTATTAACCCACTTAAAATATTCAATCAGGAGAAATATGCAGAAAAAAAAAGAAAATAACCACAACACCACAACACAAGGATTTTTTTATGTGGAAACCTTATTAGGGGAAAAACTGCAATGGATGGCCAATCCATAATATAATCTGAGTATATACTCAAAAAGAAGTTTACAATATGTGAATGCACAGTTTGCATTCCGGCACACTGCCTATCACTATTCAAAATAGGTAGGCACACTACCTTACATAGATTTGGATTAGATCCAAGAGAATGAACTAAAAGAATAACATCTATAAATGATTCATTATAGTTCCAGTTAGGCTCAAATGTCAATCTTCTATCCTTCTGACTGATACTGATCTTCTGCTCTGCTCTACTCTGACTCGCTTCACAAAATATTTATGCGCAAGTGAAACTATGCATAAAATCACTTTGAAACTCTTCTAGTATTCACAATACACATTAACACATCACACATATATCAAAATGATATAATAAATCATACATATATATCTGTGACTAACAATTTAATCGCAACATGTCAGATCCAAATAAAACTTGAAAATATTAGCAACTTGTCAGCTCAAATCTGAAGAGTTATCCAATGCACATCCACAACAGTCATCCACAACTTAGCTTGGAACCAAAAAATAATGATCAAACACAAAAATATTTGAATAAACATTCCCTGAATATCCACAACATATTTTATCGACTAAGTCGGCCCAAAATACTGATAAATAGAAAAGTATCAACCGGATCTCCAAACTCACACAAGACTCAATATGAGGAACTGATATTTCTAGACAACACATTATATGTACTGATAAACCTCCCATGAGATCCAAAACTCAAAATAACAACTAGAAATCTGCAAGTGAATCGATGATCACCAAACTGTTGGATGGACTGTTCTTCCTGACTATCTTCAATCTAACTGTCGGTGGCAGCAAATGATGTCATGTGGATCAGTCACCGACTAGGGTTTCCATCAATGACAACACCAAAAATCATTCACAGTGTCTCTTGCCAACACATACACTACTCGACCTTATACCCCTCTTCCTTACAACAACAATGATGATATCATTAACACACTTTTACAAAGTAGGGCATCCCTTCAACAACAAGTTGCAACCCTAAATCAAAACAACAATGGTCAACCTTCACAATACATAAAAACCAATCCCTTATCCTTGAGGATATTGAGAGAACAAATGCCACAAGGTGTAGAAGTTCCCAAATTTGAGAAATATGGTTCGAAAGGAGATCCTGTTAATCATGTTTTTTCTTTTACCACCCTATGTAGTGATTTCATCTTTGAGGAAAAACTTCTAGCTAAACTATTCCCTATATCCTTGAAATATATTTCCTTAGAATGGTTTTCCTAGTTATCGAATAACTCAATTCGTTCATTCAATGAACTTGTTGAGGCCTTTATTAACCATTTCCAAGTGCACATGACTCCTAAGATGACTCTAGCTGATTTGATGATATGTAAGCAAAAGGATGATGAAAAAGATACTGACTTCATTTCACGTTACCAATCACTTTATTCCCAAATCGTTATACAAATTACCAATCCTCACCTTCAAAGAATGTTCATTGAGAACTTGCAAACTAAGATACAAGATAATATTATCATTATGAAATTCCCTTCCTTTGTACACTTATGCACCACCCTTCATGATTATCAAAACTTTGTTAGTAGTCATGAAACAAAATGCACCTCTAGCCATTCTGAGAAGTCTGAATCTACACACCAAAACAATTACCAATCCTTTAGAAAATAAAAAATGCTTTCCTTCAACTAAATCCCCCTCAACCAACTCAACATGTTGATACCCAAGTGGTTTCTATAAAGAAGACAACTCCTTTCACATTTTGGGATATGACTAGGCAATTTACTCCCTTACCTGATACCCTCCATAACACAATGTCACAACTTTTAGAACAAAAAATGATCACTTTTCCTCTCATTAGAGCACATGATCCTAATAAACCTTTACCTCCAAACTTTAGATTGAATTCTTATTGCCATTACCACTGACAAAATAGACATGATATGAAACATTGTAAGAGTCTTAAACATCTTATGCAAAACCTCATTGATTCTGGTCAACTTTCAATTGGAGGTGTTAATGATCAAGGAAATAAGTTTGTTGCCCCTCTTAACCAAAACTTTCAAATCTTTTCCAATCCTATACCAAACCACAATGTTTCATTTTTCAAAGAAACTAAAAAGAATGATGTGATGAATGTTGACACGAATGATGACAACATGGATATTGTTGAATAAGATCCTATGGATACTAACGAACAAAGTCCTTTGGATGATATGGTTGGATTGAATAAAAGTCAACCTCGTAAAGGTTGAACCAAAAATCCTCTTGACATTGCTTTCTCCTTGGAAGATATAATCAAACATGCACCTGATGGTCCTCTTTACATAGCCAACTAAATCTATAACAAGCACACTAATGGGATATTAATTGATCCCATCTGTGGATAGAATGTGATCACCGAGAAATTATTACTTGTGCATGAACTCTATCAATAAACATATGATAAACAAAAAGCATGGATAAAGATGCATGTAATGGTTTTCCTTGACCTACGATGGGATCGATCACCCTTCCTTTAACTATTGGATTGAAACAATTATATGTCTCATTCTCCATTATATTGATGTCAGACCAATTTCATGTGAAGCTTGGTTATCCATGGCTATGCTCCATGGAAGTTGTCCCAATGATTGTGCATAAATGCTTAAAGTTTCCCTTTGACAATAAAATTTTCACTATGCATCATAGTAGCTTTAATTCTCTGTCTTCTCATGGGAATTTTTCATTGGATTTATTTCCGTTTGAGCCTATGCAACCTATTAAACCTTGTGAGGACTTCTTTTTCAAATCCTACCAAAACTTTAAGCTGAAATGCATCGTAAAACTATCTGTCAGAAACATGCCTCCACCCATGACTGAACCTCTTATCCTCGATGAAACTATGATTGAACCTAAAGACACACCACATATCCAAGAACAACCTATAAAAACTCCTCCTACAACTTCTTACAAATGACCAAGAGATAATCAAAATAATCCCATCTCACCTCCTAAAATTAAAAAAAATCTACAAAGCTAAAGAGAAAGTGGTTGAAAAACCTCCCATGGTTCCTTTTGTTCCTCCCCCTAGGGAAGAAAAGAAACCTATGGTTGATAAACCCGCTCCTACAAAAATGCAACATGAAAACCAAACTAAAAGAAATAGAAAATGCTAGAGAGCATAGGAATAAACATTGTTCTCTTGATCGAAGGTTAAATGAAGAAACAAACAAAGAAAATCAGCATCCAAAATTGATTCAAGCAATACACGACGAGTCTCCCTCTTCACCGCAACAAAAAGTTCCCATACCATAACCACAACAAGAGCTAAATCCTTCTTTGGACATTATCATTCGACCTCCCGTTATGATTAACTTGGATGATGAAGAAGAGGTTGTTGGATATTACTGATATGTGGTTGTCATTGATGTCAACACTATTTCCATTAATATCTTTAAGGTTGTATATGTCGCGGATATTGAGAAAATTGTAATAAAATAAGTTACAAGTTGTCGGTGATGTAGTGAAGTTTAGTATGGTGGCTAGCTCAGTATATTGATGATAAGAGGTTGCAGATTAATGGTTTTCTTGACAAGTATATCTAGTTTATCCACATGAAGTATCAGAGGTTCACATGAAGATTTGATTGAGTTATGAGTATCTGTATTTTGACAGTTGTTTTATTTCTTCAGTTGGTGTTCCTGAAAGAAGATGATGTGATTCTAGTAATTTGAGTTGTTGTGGATGCTTCTATAGTGATTCATGATGCTTGTGGATGTTTCTAGATCATGCTCTATCTATGTTGTTGGTCCACATCGATCGTTGTGCTCGTGATTGGTGATTTTATTTTGTGAGTACATGTTTTTCATGATCATGGCCGATAGGGTGATTGTAGCGTGTTGCAGATCTTCGAGGCATAATTGTTTAAGGTGTTTTGTGTTTGAGACATGTTGTTTTGGGTCCTTACTATATTTTGGCTGACATTATTTGGTCCACATTGATAAATTGTTTATTGATTTTGGCTAACAATTTGTACACATTTCATATTTTGTTGAGTTGACATGTAGTTGATGTTATCCTTAGTTGTGGATATACATGATCAATTGTTTATACCATTTGATTGTGTGGTGCACGATGTATGTTGTGTGTTGTGTGCAAATATTTTTTTAATCTTTCAAACGAAGAAGTAAAGTGTGAAGAAGAGTGAGTAGATGAAAGTGTTTATGTGCTTAACCAAAATTGTAATCAAACATTAGAAGATGCTATTTTCTCAATTCAAAATCTTTCAGATGTAATCTGAATGTGACTGTTATACATTGAGTCTTCTTTTTGGCATTAAGCCTTTTGTATTTGACCAGTGAGCTCTAGGAAGTGTGTCTGAATGCATGTGCATTCTCCATTTGTAATACTTTTAATTGGGTATAATCTTGTGGACTAACCTCCACCGTGGTTTTTCCCCTAACAGGGTTTCCACATAAAAAAATATTGGTGTTATGTGTGTTTTTGATGTGGTGATGGTTTATGATTTCATGTTTATTTATCAGATCTGAGAATAAGTTTAATATGTATAATTTCTATGACAACTAATTCACCCCCCCTCTCAATTTTCTACACCTGTGTTTCCAACAATCGGTATCAAAGCAGGTTCCTACAGAGAGGCTTGATAGCTTGAGGTGATCCAGGATGGAAACATATAAGAAGGATAGACCGAGACTTGATGGAACTAATTATTCTTTGTGGAAGACTCAAATGGAGTGTCATCTGAGATGCATTGGTGAACCTTACTAGACAATTACAAAGAATGGGTATATCATCTCACATAATGGTTCTTCTACTGCAGGTGAGATTAAGGAACCTGAGTACAATATTAGGGCTAAGGAATCATTGTTGAGTGATCTAATTGATTTTGAGATGACAAATGTAATGGAGCTGAAGACTACTTATGAGATCTGGAAAAAGTTGGAAAATTTCTATGAAGGTGATACCCATGTGAAGATTGCTAAGATACAAAGACTAAAAGGTAAATATGAAATGTTGAGAATGCATGAAGATGAGAACATCACTTCTTTTATGTAAAGAGTGAATGAACTTATATGTAGTATTAGATGTGCTGGTGGAAGATTGGAAGAATTAGAGATTGTTGCTAAAGTGCTCAGATCCTTGCATGTTGCATACAAACACAAAGCTATTGCTATTGAGGAGATCCAGACTATGACAAATGTAACCAAAGACATGTTGATTGGTAAGCTTGCTGCTTTTGACTTAAGTGAGTTTGGTGAATCTCTTCCTAAGACAACATCTACATTCAAAGCTACTATCTCTGGAAAAGATGAGCAGAGATATGATATGGGAGAAATTTCTTCTAGAAAAATGTCCAAGTATGAGAAGGAAATGAGAGAGATTGAAGAAGAAGAGAGAAAACTAGATGAACTTGAAGCACTTATTGTCAAGAGGGTAGCTAGAGGAGAAGGTAAGTATGAAGGGAAATTTCCTCTTAAATGTTTTTCTTGTAATAAGATAGGTCATTTTTCCTCAAGGTATTCGAAAAGAGTTCCTAAGTCAAGACCTAACAAGCCTAGATTCCAAAGAAAGTGTTATTATGCTACTAATGAAGGTGTGATAGATGATGGATCTGATAAAGGGAATTTAAGTGAGGATGAATGGGTATTTATTGCTATCAAGGAAAATGATCCAGTACCTACTAAATCTGCTAGTTGCATAAATGTGGGGAAAGCTCTAGTTGCCAAAGTTGAAGAAAAAGATGAATGGGTGATTGATAGTGGATGCTCTCATCACATGACAGGTGATAAAAGTAAATTTGTGAGCTTGGAAAAATATGATGGTGGTGTTGTAAGATTTGGTGATGAAAAAGCTGGTGTAATTCATGGCAAAGGATCTATTTCTCTTGATGGTAATCATAATACTAATGATGTTCTATACGTGGAAGGTTTGAAGCATAATCTCTTAAGTGTTGGACAGATAGTTGACAAGGGATACAATCTTCAATTCAAGGATGGAAAGTGTAGAATATTGGGGAGTTACAGAAATGTGATTGCATTTGGTACAAAAAAAAAAGGTAATATATTTCACCTAAGTGCTACTAGTAAGAGTTGTTTGATTGCTCAAGTTGATGAAAGTTGGTTGTGGCATAGGAGATTGTGTCATGTAAACTTTGAAAATATTATCAAGATAAGTTCTACTCAGGCTGTGAGAGATCTTCCTAAGTTGGTAAAGCCGTCTAATACTATATGCAAGGAATTTCAGTGAGGAAAGCAAACTAGAATTTCATTTCAGAGCAAACAACATTGTTCAAATGAAGTGTTGGAGCTTGTTCATATTGACTTGTGTGGTCCTTCTAGAGTCATAATTTTATAAGGATACAGGTACCTCATGTTACTTATTGATTATTACTCTAGATTGATGTGGGTTACTTTCTTAAAGAAAAAATCTAAAGCTTTAGAGAAATTCAAGATTTTTAAGGCTATGGTTGAGACAGAGACGAGTCTGAAGATTAAATGTCTAAGATCAAATAGAGGTGGTGAATTCACTTATAGTGAGTTTAATTCTTTTTCTGAAGAGAATGGGATAAAGAGACAATTATCTTCCCCGCGGACCCCTCAGCAAAATGGAGTTGTGGAAATGAAGAACAAGACAATTCAAGAAGCTGCTAGGACCATGATGCTGGAAGGAAATGTTCTGCATATCTACTGGAGAGAAGTTGTGAGTACTATCGTTTACACTCTCAACCAAGTACATGTCAAAGGTGATATTGGTATGACTCCTTATGAGCTATGGTTTGGTCATAATCCTACTGTTAGATACTTCAAAATATTTGGGAGTAAATTCTATATCAAAAGAGATGAAGATATAGGAAATTTTGATGCGAGAAGTGATGAAGGAATATTTCTTGGTTATTCTACTAAAAGTAAATCCTACCAGTGCTACAATACAAGATTGAGGAAAGTAATTAAAGTGCTAATGTCAAGGTTGATGAAGACATAGTTAGACCATCCATAACCTATGGATATGATTCAAACGATTAGACTGATAGTTCAGATAAAGGAAAGAAAGTTAAAACTCTAAATCAAGTTTAGATCATTGCTATGAATCTGGGAAATCAAGAGGAAGAAACTAGTGAAAGTCCAGAAGTGAGATCACAAGAGCCTAAAGTTCAAGAATACCCTAAGACTCCAAGGTATGTAAGACTAAATCATTAAGAAGATCAGATTATAGGTGATAAGAACAAAGGTGTGTTGGCAATACAAGGGCAGACAACTGAGTGAGGGGGGTGAATTAGTTGTCATAGAAACTCAAAACTTATTCAAATTATTAACCTTATTCTTAGATCAGATAATTAACCATGAAATCATGAATCAACAATGTTAGAAATATGTGCCTCAAATAATACAGGCTGAAACCTCCATTAGAGCCAAGTCAGTGTGACATCTTCATTGTCTAGCCGACTAGCAGCTTGATTCATTCTGGTTTGTACAGGTCATTGTGACCTTGTAGATGTCTTACCGAATGTTGTCATTGTCTAGCTATCGCTATGACAAGGAGTGTTTGGTATGACCTCTTAGTGCTCGGGAGACCTCTGGCTGATAGGCCATTCAATCGTGTATTAGGGAGACTCATGGTGACCATGGGCTTCAAGGTAGCTTATAGCGGCTTGGTGAGAAGTTCTAGCGAATAGTGAATGTCTTACCAACATGAATACATTTGATGTCTTCGCCATAACATAAGGGTCCCGGTGTGATGTCTTAGCAATAGATGAAAGTCATGCCGATGGGGACACACTCGGGAGTCATCATTGTAACACTAAGGTTTCGTTATGAAGTCTAGGCGATATACAAATGTCTCACCGACGGAGGCTCAAGTGTTAGCTATCGGAGTAACTCAAAGCAGTCGGGGAAAGGTCTTGGCGAGACTGTTAAGTCTTGTCAATAGCTGATGGCTATCAGGGTAACCCAAATGGTTCGGGAAGAAGTCCCGACGAACGCTATATGTCTCACTAAGGATGAGGGTTCTTCGGTGTAGCTCTTGGCGAATGGTGGTCTCAATGTAACTTTGTGATCTCAGAGAAACCTCTTGACGATAATGTTAAGTCCTGCTGACTGGTGTTTGGAGCTTGGTGTAACAAATGACTTTGGTATAACCTTTGGTGACTCGCTATGATCTCCTGGCGATAGAGATAGGTCTTGCCAACTTCTTGATGGTTCTGTGTAACACAAGAAGGCTCGTTGAGATGTCTTGGCGAGAGCGATACTCTTGTTTAAAGCAAATCTGAAGCCGATACATGTTGTAAGCTCGGTGAAACATCTTGGCGACTACAGTAACTCTTGGTGATGTCAATATGAAGTCTATGTGGCATCGGCGAGACACTATTAGTGTCTCATCGAGATGCCAACATAGTGTGAATTTTGTTGACCGAGTAAGACCATCCTATGTGGAGTCTCGTGGACCAATAGGAGAAGCCGAATCTGAATAGTTGGAAGATAAATGGTTGTGACGGTTTTGTGAGGAAGTTCGACAGATAGGGAACACCTTGGATATACTTAGTGATTGCAGTTTGTGATTGGTTGGATTGTTGATTAGATCGATAGATGGTTGAGTCATTGTATCAGTGAATGAATTCTATTATGTAAAGTCTGTAACTCAAAAAGTTTATGTTCGAAGATTGTTCATGTTGAATGTTGTTGTGTAATGACACCAGAAAGATAAGTCTGGCATTTGTATGTAATCTCTATTACTGTAACACAAAGTGATTTCTCTTGGTGTGGTGGGTTTTTCTCCCATAAGGGTTTTCCCATGAATATCTGGTGTTCATGTGTGATTTTCAAATACTCTATTTCTATTATCTATTTGATAGTGCATCTTAATTGGACTGTAGTTATAAATTTTAAAGTGTATCTGCATTCTTCCCTGAGGTATTGACGTTAGGAGAATTGTTTTCCGCATCTAATTTTCCTTACAAGTGGTATCAAAGCTGCTTTGGGTGTGCTCTTGGTGGTGCGTTTGGTTTTGGTCATTGCCATTGGGGTCTTTGCACCTGACACAGTTGGTGGCGTGGCCCTGGGAAGGTTTGGAAACTGAAGGCAGCAGGCAACTTTGTGTGAAACTCAGGTGGGAGGATCTTCCTAGATCATAGTTTGTGACTTGGTGTAGGAACTGGCTGAAGCCAGGCCACGTTGAAAGAAATTGGGGTTGGAAACAGGCTCACAGGCATTTTCAGGTGCTTACAGGGAAGAACTGCCAGAGTGTGATTTAATTTTCCCTAAGGAAGAAAGTTGTATTCTTTGAAATCTGAGGAAGGAGGGTCTTTGGTTGATCATTTGAAGATGCATTTAATAATTTCTCAATTGACATCTTTTGGTGTAAAAATTGAAGAAGAGGATCACTATATGCTTCTATTGTGTTCTTTGCTAGACTCATGGGATCATCTGGTGATGGCTATTAGGAGTACAACATTCAGTTTCAAGATGGAAGATGTTGTTGGTTCTTTGATGTTAGAAGAAATGAGAAGGAAATCTTCTGAGATGGCGAAGGAAGCTCTTGCTATCAGAGGAAGACCAAAAGAGAAAGGCAAGAAGAAGGACAAGAAGTCCAAATCAAAATCAGAGGGGAGATCAAAGTCTCCTGGAAAGAAGTACAAGGTGAAGTGTTGGAACTGTGGGCAACCTGGTCATGTCTGAAAGGATAAGAGGAGAAAAAGAAGAAGGGATCTTTCGATAATGGTTCTTCTCATAGTGATGGTGACGCCTTCATTGTAGCCTTGGCTACTCAGGCATCAGATGATGTCTGGATGATTGATTCTGGAGCATCTTTCCACATGACATCTCATAGAGATTGGTTCACAAACTATGAAGAATACAATGGTGGAAAGGTGTACTTGGCAAATGATTCAACTTTAGAGATTGTTGGCTGTGGAAGAGTCAGAATACAATTCCCCAATGGCAGAGTGAAGGGAATTAATAATGTAACGCATATACCAGGTTTGGCTCGAAACTTACTTTCTATAAGTATGTTGAATGATATTGGAGTACAAGTTATGTTCTCTAGAAATAGCTGCAAGATGACTAGAGGTTCAATGGTGCTGGCTAGAGGTGCTCGAATTGGTACCCTGTACAAAGGCTGCTTGGATGCATGTTGTTCAATGCTTGATGTCTCTAAGCCAGCGAAGAAGTTGCTCATGGAGGTAGAGAAGGAAGGTGTCTCTGTTGGTGCAGAAACTCTAGCAGGAGGTAAACTTTCTCACAGGGAGAAGACTTATGCTTTTGGAGATCATAGGTTGGAAAGACCATGGAAAAGGTTTAAACCTTGAAGAATAAAAACACAGTTGAGGGCAGTTGTAATCTTGAATTTAGATTATATGGAACATATATATATATGGAAGCGGCCACCATGTTTCTTTTATTCTAGTCCTCAAATCTTTTGGTTTTGCTAGATTATATTCATTAGGATGTGTTTGGTCTAGTGGATGTTCCTTCTTTGTCTAAATCAAGATACTATGTGTCGTTCATTGATGATTATTCAAGAAGAGCATTTGTATATTTTATGAAAATTAAATCAGAGGTATTCAGTCGATTTAAGGAATTTGAGAACCTTGTAGAAAATCAGATAGGTAGAAAAATAAAATTCTTAAGGACTGATAATGGCGGTGAATTATGTTTTGATGAATTTGAAAAATACTATAAAGACCATGGAATTAAAAGACACAAGACTACACCTTATACTCCATAGCAAAATGGAGTTGCAGAAAGGTTCAATAGGATAGTGATGGAGAGAGCATGAAGTATGCTCAGTAGTGTTGGCTTGGAGGAGAAGTTCTGGGTTGAGGCTGTATCTACTATATGTTATCTAATTAATCGTTCTCCAAAATCTGCTCTTGTTGAGAAAACACTTTTGGAAGCATGGTCTGGTAAGAAGCCCTCACTTAGACATGTTCTTGTTTTTGGCTGAGGCATATGCTCACGTGCCAAATGTAAAAAGATATAAACTGGAGAACAAGGCTGTCAAATGTATTTTTTATTGGCTATAGCACTGTCATAAAAGGATACAAGCTTTGGAATCCTAATACGGAGAAGGTTCTGTATAATAGAAGTGTAATCTTTCGTGAGCTGAAACCTTCCACTTTGGATTTGTAGTCAGAGACAAAGACATAAAACAATAAGGATGTAGCATTAATTCCTCCTACACCAGAGAAAGAGGAATTGAAAATTCAAAATGTACCTGAAACTGAGGAGAGCTCAAGCAGTTCGGATAGTTTTGAAGAAGAAGAAGAACCTTAGCCTTAGCCTCAGCAAGTGAGGAGGTCAACCTGAGAAAGAAAACAACCAGATAGGTATGGGTTCTCTTTGATACATTATACTTGTGCCTATGCTTTGATTTCTAGTACTGATGAGCCTAGGACTGTGAAAGAGGCATTTAAAATGTCTGATTCAGATTCTTGGTTGGAAGCCATGGAAGAAGAGATGGCATCATTAGATAAGAATGAAACTTGGACTCTGGTACCCTTGCCTAAAGGTAGAAAGGCTATTGGCTGCAAATGGGTATTTAAGAAAAAGATTGATCTGGATGGTAGTGTAGAAAAGTACAAAGTGAGACTGGTTGCAAAGGGTTATTCCCAGGTAGAGGGAATTGATTATGGAGAAATATTTTCTCCTGTAGCAAAGCTGACATCTATCATATTTCTTTTGTCACTTGCAGTAGCATATGACTTAGAGGTAGAACATATGGATGTGAAGATAGCATTTCTTCATGGTGATCTTGAAGAAGAAATCTATGTCCCAGCCTAAGCACTTTGTTGAGAAAGGTAAAGAAAAACTGGTATGCAGATTAAAGAAGTCTTTGTATGGGTTAAAGTAGTCACCTAGAATGTGGTACCAAAAATTTGATACTTTTGTATTGTCTTTGGGGATTTGTAAGATCAAAATCTGATCACTACGTATATTATAAAGCTGAAGGTGATCAAGTACTTGTTATTGCTCTTTATGTTGATGATATGTTGTTCATAGGAAATAGCAAGCTAATGATTTCTGATCTTAAGTCTCAGTTGTGTGCTAAGTTTGAAATGAAGGATCTTGGTGCAGCAAGGTATATTTTGGGGATGGAGATAACCAGGGATAGGAAGAATAGAAAGCTTTGGCTCGGTTAGAGTAAGTATGTCAGGGCTGTTCTTGAGAGATTTTGTAT
The DNA here is from genome assembly GCA_007258455.2 of Sequoia sempervirens. Lineage (NCBI taxonomy): Eukaryota > Viridiplantae > Streptophyta > Pinopsida > Cupressales > Cupressaceae > Sequoia > Sequoia sempervirens. The sequence goes on along the minus strand of VDFB02315350.1, from coordinate 94,409 downwards.
GAATGATTGCAAATAGCTAGTGGTCCCATTCATGCATGGAATGAAGCCATCTGTTTAGGACTGTCCAAAATCTCCTACTGAGATGGAGGACATGACCAATGTACCCTATGCTAGTGCAGTAGGAAGTCTTATGTATGCAATGGTCTGTACAAGGAAAGACATTGCCCAAGCACTGGGAGTACTTAGTCGATTTATGGCTAATCTAGGAAGAACTTATTGGGATGTTGTGAAGAGAGTGTTTAGGTATTTGAAAGGAACTTTAGATTTTGCTTTGTGTTACCATGGGAACTTGGTTGAATCACAAAGGACTATCAACATTTGTGGTTGTATTTGATTACGATTGGAAATGGGACATTGTGATGGGAGATCCACCGGTGGATTTATTTTATGTGTTGAATGGTGCGGTGAGTTGGATAAGTAAGCAATAGGCTATAGTCACTTTGTCCACTACGGAGGCTGAATACATGGCAACTACACATGCTTGTAAAGACGCAGTTTGGTTGAAACATTTGTGTTCTAACATTGGTTTGGATGCAAGGGAAATAACTGTAATGATCGAGTGCAACTTTTGGCCGAAGAACCCTACTTTCCATGCCAGGATGAAACATATTGATGTACAGTACCACTTTGTACGAGATATGGTGGAGGATGGAAAGGTCAGTTTGGAAAAGGTTGATACTCTGGAGAATGTTGCAAATTCATTGACAAAGCTAGTGAGCACATATAAGTTCAGGAAGTGTGAAAATTCAATGGGCCTTAGTGCCCATGTTTTTCAGTAAATTATGTTGTGCTCTAGAGGTGCCTGTATGATCTTCGTCAAGTGGGAGATTGTTGGAAATATGTGCCTCAAACAATACAGGTTGAAACCTCCATTAGAGCCAAGTCGGTGTGACATATTCATTGTCTGGCTGACTAGCAGCTTGATTCTTTCTGGTTTGTACAGGTCACTATGACCTTGCAGATGTCTTGTCGAATGCTATCACTATGGAGCTATCGCTATGACAAGGAGTGTTCGATATGACCTCTTAGCACTTGGGAGACCTCTGGCCAATAGGCCATTCAATCGTGTATCAGGGAGACTCATGGCGACCACGGGCTTTAGGGTAGCTTATAGCGGCTTGGTGAGAAGTCCCAGCAAATAGTGAATGTCTTGCCGACAGGAATACATTTGATGTCTTCACAATAACATAAGGGTCCCGGTGTGACGTCTTAGCGATAGATGAAAGTCATGCTGACAGGGACACACTCTAGAGTCATCGTTGTACCACTAAGGTTTCATTATGAAGTCTGGGCGATATGCAAATGTCTCACCGATGGATGCTTAAGTGTTAGCTATTAGAGTAACTCAAAGCGGTTAGGGAAAGGTCTTGGCGAGACTGTTATGTCTTGCCGATAGCCGATGGATATCGGGGTAACCCAAATGGTTCGGGAAGAAGTCCTAGCAAACACTGTATGTCTCATCGAGGATGAGGGTTCTTCGATGTAGCTCTTGGAAAATGGTGGTCTCGATGTAACTTTGTGATCTCAGAGAAACCTCTTGGCGATAATGTTAAGTCTTGCCGACTGGTGTTTGGAGCTCAGTATAACAAATGACTTTGGTATAACCTTTGGTGACTCGCTATGATCTCTTGGTGATAGCAATAGGTCTTACCGACTGCTTGATGGTTTGGTGTAACACAAGAAGGCTAGTTGAGATGTCTTGGCGAGAGCGATACTCTTGTCGAAAGGAAATCTGAAGCCGATACATATTGTAAGCTCAGTGAAACATCTTGGGAACTACGGTAACTCTTGGAGATGTCGATATGAAGTCTATGTGGCATCGGTGAGACACTGTTAGTGTCTCAACAAGATGCCAACACAGTGAAAATTTTGTTGACCGAGTAAGACCGTCCTATGTGGAGTCTCGTGGACCAATAGGAGAAGCCAAATCTGAATAGTTGGAACACAATTGGTTGTGACAGTTCTATGAGGAAGTTTGACAGACAGGGAACACCATGGATATACTCAGTGATTGTAGTTTATGATCAATTGGATTGTTGATTGGATCGATGGATGGTTGAGTGATTGTATCAGTGAATGAATTCTATTCTGTAAAGTCTGTAACTCAAAAGGTTTATGTTCAAAGATTGTTCATGGTGAATGCTGCTGTGTAATGACACCAGAAAGATAAGTTTGGCATTTGTATGTAATCTCTATTACTGTAATACAAAGTGATTTCTCTTGGTGTGGTGGGTTTTTCTCCTGTAAGAGTTTTCCCATGTATATCTGGTGTTCATGTGTGATTGTCAAATACTCTGTTTCTATTATCTATTTCATAGTGCATCTTAATTGGACTGTAGTTATAAATTTTAAAGTGTATCTACATTCTTCCTTGAGGTATTGACGTTAGGAGAATTGTTTTATGCATCTAATTTTCCTTACAAACAACACATCACACACATAATAACAATATTTTTTTATGTGGAAACCTTGCTAGGGGAAAAACCACAGTGGAGGTGAGTCCACAAGATTATACCCTGTTAAAAGTATAATGAAAATGAAATATGGGAAATGCACATGCATTTAGGTACACTTCCTAGAGCTCACTGCTCAATCAGAAAGGAAGACACACTGTCTTACAAAGATATTTGGATTAAATCCATCTGAATTTTGAACTGAGAAAATAGCATATGCTAATGCCTGATTATAGTTCCAATTAAGCATATGAACACTTCTTCACTCTTCTTCACTCTTCTTCATACTTCTTCACAATTCTTCAAACTCTGCTCTAGCTTTGAATGATATTTACACATACACACACACACTCATAATCCACTATCATACATTTGTGCTTCAATTCGATTAAACAATTGCTCTTATATATCCACAACATGAAATTTCATTGCTACAAGTTGCCCACAAAGAAATAATAAAATGAATATAAACTGTTAGCCCAAATCATTAAAGGTTATCAATGTGAATCAACCAAAGTCAGACACAACTTAGTGAGGACCCAAAACAATATCTCCAACATGAAAAAACTTCTTGTAATCAAGGGAAAATTAGATTTTGTTAGAGGGTTAGCACAATAACATTAAAATTCCAATGAAATAACAAAGTACAAAAGAAATAATATGAAAACAAAAGGAACAATGTTACCCTAGGTCTTCATCTTCCATGCTTCACCTTTGTTACACCTCCTAGCTTGCTGTAAATAGAGATGCCCTCAGATTTGTATGAGCAACTATGACAAATGACAAGACCAAAGCAAGTTTTGAAGGATTTTATTGAAAGAAATGACTTGACAATAGACTAAAATGACAAATGACTGTTAAAATGATAGCCCTAAGTTGACAGAAAATAGATATGAACCAGAGAGAGAGAGAAAAGAGAGGAGCAAATGAGAATCAAATTGCCCTTTTATGAAAACTGCAATTTTGAATGTGTGGCCAGGATGAAAAGATGACAAAAAACCCTAGAATCAATGATCAAGATTGAATGTTGCAATAATAATTAGGGTTAGGTCAAAATTAGGGCAAATGATAAGGATGACGGGCCAAGATTGAATTATAAGATAATTCAATCAAGGGTCGAAATTAAATGAGATGTCAAAAGATAAGAATAAATTTGGAAGATAAGATTGGCACGGACAAAGAGGTTGCTGGAGAAATTAAATAATAAAATTTATTTACTCCAGGTGACCAGTAAATAATTAAATAATAAAGATATTATTTAATTATGGAGGAATGTGACAAAGGGAATCATTTTGAATTAAATAATGATTTGATTCAAAATTCAAGAGAGTGGACCAATTTAAATAAATAAAATTTATTTAATTTATGAGAGAAGAGGCTAATGAATAATTAAATAATTAAAAATAAATATATTTAATTATAACGTGAAGATGGACAAGAATTAAATAAATAGTAATTTATTTAATTTTAGAAGAAAGGGACTTAATTAATTAAAGTAATTAAATAAATAAAATTTATTTAATTAATCAAGGGAGAATAAAGATAAAAATGAATTAATTAAATAATTAAAATTATTTGATTAATAGAAGACATATGACTTTAGAAAATAATTAAATAATTAAAAATTATTTAATTATTAAGAATGAAAGGGGCAATGTTGAATAATCTAAGAGTTGTAAGCCTAGGACAATTTTATGTGTCTACATTTTGCCCCTCTTTGTCATAATGTAATATGTCGCATTGTGACAAAGAAAATAAGTCAAAAATATGCCCCAGTGCAAAGTAAGATGAGGAAGAATGACGAGGAGGGTTATGGTATGCCCCCTCGAGAGAACAGATAGTTTCTAAGAACATGAGTGTGCTCTCAAAATTGATGAGAAGACTAGAATATGAAGAGACAAAGAAATGTTAGTGCAAAAGATATGGATGATGATATGGATGCAATGCCTATATGAGACGAGTGAGAGGAGATGATAAGACTAAAGAAGATGCATATTAGTTACTAGACCAAATCCTTCAAAACATTGCCATAGGACCTTAATATTTATTGCTCTTAATCATCATTGGGTGGACTATTGTAATGGCCAAGAAACACCATGATATGACATAGATCAAGGTGTGCAAGGTCGTACCATCACGTAAGACAAACAGTCACAGACAAGGATGATCATGACTCATACTAGGAGCGAGCTTGCCCCAGTCTTTTTTCCATAATCAACCACATGTAGAAAAAAGACAAGGACAAATCATGGAACGTCGCTGTTTCTCTAAATCTTGTTTCTAGGACATCCTTGAGAAACTAGTAGCATGATTGTCAAAATACAAAAAGAAAGAGTCCTTACCATGATATGTCTTTGTTTTTCTAAATCCCAAAATCAGGACCTCGCTGAGAAACTAGTATCATGCATGTCAATTGACATGATACGTTGCTGCTTCTCTAAATCTTGCTTAGTGGGATCTCGCTGAAAAACTAATATCATGATAAAAACTAAAAACAAATGTCAAGTGTTTGCCAAGTGCATCTGGATGCCGAGTGCATTGATGTGTCAATGTAAATTTAAATGATGCCAAGATGACAAATGCCGAAGGTTGCCATATTCAGGAAGGACACGTCCTGAATAATGTCGATGTCTAGGAAGGACACATCCTAAAACACCAATGTTAGAGTTTTGTTCTTCAGAAGGACACATCTGAAAGAACGTTGTTGTCGAGAGGAATGATCCTTAAGTGTCAGAAAGGATCCCTCGAAAATGTCAAATGATAGGGACGATGCCTAGGAAGGACACATCCTAAGGCACCAATGTCAGAGTTTTGTTCTTCAGAAGGACACATCTGAAAGAATGTTGTTGTTGAGAGGAATGATCCTTAAGTGTCAGAAAGGATCCCTCGAAAGTGTCATATGACAATGCCAATTCTTAGGAAGGACACATCCTAAGACATAAATGACAGAGGTTATTCTTCAGAAGGACCCATCTGAAAGGTAACCAAGAGTTGATAGTTTGACTAGTTGTGATAATTTGACTTGTTTTGACATTGATGTTTCAAATGACTATCTTGTGTTTGAGTTTGACTATGTCTGACTTATTTGACTGATGTGACAATTGTGACAAATTCCATGATTTTATTTTGACCAACCTAAAAGGACTGACCTAATGTCTCGGGGACTCATCGACTGATGGACTTGCCTACGTAGCAAATGCGCAGAGACAACGTAGTTCAACAATGACATGGACTAATTGACATGACTGACTTTGACTCTATTTTTAGGATTTTGACATTGATTTGGATGTTTTTGTGTTTTTCTTTGGACATTTTACGATTTTTTTGGTCTTTTTTGAGAATATTTTGAGGTGTCAATGGATGAAAATTTGGGTAGCCTTTGTGCTAGATACCAATGACAAGGGGAAAACCAAGTCTAGGTGCAAAGGTGGGTGATAGGATAAGGGATATAAGGCTCATGATAAATGGATGGATGGAAAGGATGTATGCATCATGAGAGAGCAAGGATGTGATCTCCAAAGACTATGTCGCATAGGAATGACATGCCCCATTCTAGGTACAAGACTTAGGATTTTTCATGACAAAGTTGATAACAATAGGATAATGATATGCTTGGTTTAGATAGGATGAGGTATGTCAAGAGATACACAAAACATGTTACAACATTTTTCCCCTATATCTTCATCAAGATTAAAGGAGAAGGGTGGATAAGTGGACCCAATATGATAGGTAGGTATGATGGCTAAGATGGTAGGTAGGATGGAAATGATATGACATAAAAATGATAGGTTGGATAGATAAGACATTGTGCCCCCAAGTGTAAGTGACATAGAAGATCAAACTACACATGATGCCCTGTTGCGGGGTTTCATCATGGTACTAGCACTTGCTTATCAGGCGCTTTGTTGCGAGTTTTCACCACCGATGAATGAATGGATTTCTCTTTACTTTTTTTTTTTTTCTTCTTCTTTTTTGACCTTTTTTGTTTTTGACTTTTTTGATTTTTCGAATAGGGGAAGGATAGGAGGGACTCAAGTGTCTAGTTCCATGAAAGGTGATAGCCTCACTAGAGATGGATGTCATTGCATGGACCATGTCAAATGCCATTATGCCCATAGATGTTGGTAAGGGATGACATGAAATGGAGATAGAGTAGGTATATGATGGATTATGATGTGTATTATGGAGGAAAATGGTGGATTATGTAGGAATTATGCAAAAGATGAATGGGGAGGCTTAGCCAAAAGCATGGATCATAGGGATGTGATGGGGGAGATATGTAGGATAATGAGTGAAGGGTGATGGAAAGATAGAGGTATGTTGGAATGGAATCATGACCAATGGTTGCACACATTGTGATAAACGTTGAAGCTTTTGATGTGGACGAGGTGTAGGAAGCAATGGAGATGTTTTCTTAGGAGATGGTGGACGAAGTGCTTTAGGTACCCACATAGACTTAGTATTTTTATGACTTTTATTTGGCTTGTGGGTTTTAGGACTTTGATATTTTTGAATGGAATGTGCATTTTGGATGGGAGGGGATGGTTGGGATTTTTGTGATGTGGATGCCTCATTGGACTTGATTTCTTTTTGCTTAGGTACCCAAACCATTTTGTTTTTAGACTTTTCTTTTGGAGGTATGGGCTTATATAACTTTTTGGATGCATTTGGCTTTGACTTTTTGAAATTGTATTCTAAGGCATTAAGACCTTTAGAATTTTTGACTTTATAAATAGAGGCATCCAACTTTTTATTTTTGAATCCGATGTGTTGGATGGAATGAGTGGAAGCTTTATGTTTACACAATGTGTGCATTTGTTGGTCATGACTAGGATATTTAGGGTATTTATGAAAGATTGGAATGTTAGGTGTTGGAAGTAATGGTGGTAAAGCAGATGGAGGGGTATTAGGAGTTGGAAGTAATGGTGGTAAATTGGATGGAGGAAGGTGTATGGTCACATGCTTTTGACATTTGTAGGATGACGGTGGTGGAATGGCAACATATACTTTAGGCATATGATAGGTTTTATGATGGAAAGTGGACTTAGAATGCATGGAGGAAACACCAACATCTTGAGACTAGTTTCCTTGGGGTATGCAATGGACAATGGGACTAGGTGTAGGTGGAACACTAGACACGAGTTCCTTATTGGAAAGACCAAGTGGATATGATGGAGGACTTGCAATGGGGTCGATAGTGGGTGATGGAGGATTTAAAGGATCTTGATTAGCATTATGTTCATTTAGATCCAAGGTATATGTTTGATCTTCTATACTAGCTTGGGAGGCAAGTGTCTCGTCAAGGAAAGTGGATATTTGAAGGTCATGGATGGGACTAGATGGAGGATGCATAGGAGAAATTTGAATATCTTGCTCATGGACAGGTGTAGGATCAAGTTGCTCATGGATAGGCTCTTCATCATTATGGATATCATCTTGATCATAAAAAAGATATATATTATGGACAGGTTGGATGACAATGATTTGATCTTGATTAGGACTAGGGCTTGATGTTTCCACATGATTGGGAGTAGACTCTTGATATACCTCTTGATTTTCTTGAATGGAATTGCAAGGGGATGACTCTTGGAGAGACTTGACATTTTCTTGATGGTCAACAACATAGGAGCATGATGGAGGTTGACTTGGACTTATGAGGGGAGACTTTTGACTTGGCCCAAGGGGTTGAGGATGACATGGTTGACTTGAAGGACTTGGCATGATGTTTGAGGACTCTTTTGTATGTTCAAGTATATGAGTTGAATGACATGGTGGCAATTGATTCCTTTCTTGTAGCCCTTGGGTCACATCCTTTGTAGGTGGATTGGTGGATTTAGATAATGCCATCAATTTATGTTTTAAATATCTAAATGTAAGGCATTGATTTGATGAAGGATTAGATGATGGTGGGGGTAATGAAGAGTTTGATGGGTTAGAAGGTGGGGAGGCCAATGGATTAGGACTAGGACATGGTGGCTTAGGGATAGACATTTGATTGGATGGTGGTAAGGGTGCATGGACTAGATTGGTGTTCCCCTTGTCAAAGGTGGCATTAAGACTTAAAGGATCTTGATGTTGTTGCCAAGGTGGACTTGGGATCCTATATTCTTGTTGTGATATGGGTGGACATGTTGATGTGGCATTGTCATAATAGATAGATGTGTTAGGTTGGCATGATGATGAAGAAGGAAGGTGACATAAGTTAGAGGTTGAATATGTTGAGGATTGAAATAAGGTAATTTACACTTGTAATTTGGGCTACATTGTGGCAGTGATGAGGATTTGGAGCAGAATAATGGCTGAAAGATTGATTGAAGTTTCCAAATTAGAAAGGAAGTTGTGATGGGATTTGTGAAATATATGGATAAGATGGGGTGTCTGAAGAGTAAAGGCAACACATAAAATTGTATATTGGGACAATTATTTAATAATGGCAAAACAAAGCAATTAACGAAAACTAGAAGTGTTAGATTTGAAGTAATTCATTTGGTAACAATCTTAGAATAAAGTTTAGAAAAACTTTGCTTATAGATTTATTAATCTAAAGGGATTTAAAATTATTTAGTAGAGAATGTTTAGAAGAATTTTAGAGTTAGGATACTAGGAGCTTTGTGTTGAATGTAGGCATAGTATTATCACATATGTATACTCTTGGAAACCGATTTATTCCTCAAAGTATGCTGCTCTCATTCATATCATTATTAGAAGTGGTAGGAGAAGCCCCTCGAAGTCTGATTTTATGTTTTGGTTTTGTTTCATGATTTGAACTAGAGAAAGAGACTCCTTGAATTATGACTTCAGGCTTAGGTTTTGTCTCATGATTTGGCCTAGATGGATAGCCCCCTTGGATTATGATTTTGGGCTTATGATTAGGATTTGGCTTGTTTATGATTATGACCATTTTGACAAGTGGTGACCAAGACTAGGTTGGTGATGGTGATGATGTGGAATGATTAGATTGGATGACTTGGATGGATTAGGATGAAATGGATAGGATGTGACTAGGAAGAGTGATTAGGATGAAAGTCATTGGATATAAATGTGTTGGAAGAATGTGTAGGGTGAATCGTCTTTATGTGTTTGGTGTTTAGCTTGATTAGACAATGTTTAAATGAATGTTCACACAATACACACACATGAATCACACACGCAAGACACATAAGCAAGTTTGAATTTTGGAATTTATGAATGTGATTATTAAGCACACACTTGAAGAAGACACATCAACAAGTCCTAGAACTAGGCAAGTGGGTATGGCCAATTAGGTCTCAAGCTAGTCTACACAAGGTTTACTAAGGAATTATTTGAAAGAAAAATCCTACCACACAGCTGGGAGAAAGGGGTAACCCACCCTTCACCTTCACTTCCCAAAGGTATAAAGTTCTTTGGGGCTTAGCCAAGAGTGAAAAGATTTTAACTTCCAAACAAGCATGTCTTTCGATTCACACTTCGATTGAGGTCATCCTTAGGGGTGATGAAATCCCCTAGCAGGCCTCCTATGAAGGGTTTGACAAAAGCAAATCAGGTGAGGTGTTTGTGATCACACACGCACTTGATTCACACTCACAACGATTAATTTCCCTTAGAAATGAAATGTTTGTATGCCAACAATAGAAGCACATGTTCTTTTTAACCCCAATTCAAATGTGTAAGAAGACAATGGTTAATTTTAGACCCAATTTTGATATGTGATTGAAGACAAAATTTATTTTTAAGAGCCCAAATCCAAATGTGCTTGCAAACAAGGATTAATTTTATGCCCCAAATTGAAATGTGTGACAAATAAGATTAAGAAATGGAAGATGGGATATGTGCACCTGATTATTCGCTTTCCAATTTGTTGTGTATGAATGATATTTCTGCCACTAAAACTCATTATGATCACCTATAGAAAAAAAATTGTGAGAAAATACGAATCCATGTGAAAGATATGGTCGAATCCTTGGAAACTAGGGTTTTGTCCAAAAATGATGCCAAACCTGCAACAAAAAGCTAACAAAACTTGCAATAAAAAGATCCAACTCCAAGATTTCTCAAAATGTGCTAAAATATGTCAGGTTCACCAATGTAATCAAGGGAAAATTAGATTTTGTTAGAGGGTTAGCACAATAACATTAAAATTCCAATGAAATAACAAAGTACAAAGGAAATAATATGAAAACAAAAGGAACAATGTTACCCTAGGTCTTCATCTTCCATGCTTCACCTTTGTTACACCTCCTAGCTTGCTGTAAATAGAGATGCCCTCAGATTTGTATGAGCAACTATGACAAATGACAAGACCAAAGCAAGTTTTGAAGGATTTTATTGAAAGAAATGACTTGAAAATAGACTAAAATGACAAATGACTGTTAAAATGATAGCCCTAAGTTGACAGAAAATAGACATGAACCAGAGAGAGAGAGAAAAGAGAGGAGCAAATGAGAATCAAATTGCCCTTTTATGAAAACTGCAATTTTGAATGTGTGGCCAGGATGAAAAGATGACAAAAAACCCTATAATCAATGATCAAGATTGAATGTTGCAATAAGAATTAGGGTTAGGTCAAAATTAGGGCAAATGATAAGGATGAAGGGCCAAGATTGAATTATAAGATAATTCAATCAAGGGTCGAAATTAAATGAGATGTCAAAAGGCCAAGAATAAATTTGGAAGATAAGACTGGCACAGAAAAAGAGGTTGCTGGAGAAATTAAATAATAAAATTTATTTACTCCAGTTGACCAGTAAATAATTAAATAATAAAGATATTATTTAATTATGGGGGAATGTGACAAAAGAAATCATTTTGAATTAAATAATGA